>UZAN01040998.1:6441-25588 GCA_900618425.1 Echinostoma caproni
GAAAAATCCAAGTTTCCCAATGTACCTCGGTGCCCACGCTAGCCGCTCATCACTCCTGCAAACAAGGTGTTTGTGCATGGTTCATAAACCTCTTGGCTGGTTTGGAGTCAGGGTTTTTAGCCAACTCTCTTGGGCAAACTGTTAGTGGTTCAACTACTTGATTAAAACCCTGGATATTGGCTTTTTGTCCTCATTCTGATATTATAGATTATAGAGTTGACGCTTTTGGCTGTAAATCACTTCGTGTGTAATAATATATATACTGCTTATTGTAATATATATCTCTGCAATACGTGACTACAATGGCGAATAAGTTTACGTTTAACCAAATTGGTATTGCCGTTTATTTCCATATACAGCTGTTGCAAATTCATGCAAACTGGCGTCATGGAAGCACCGGTCAACTGTCTGCTATCACGGTCTTGATGTTCGCACTGGGCTCAACCGCGCGCATTTTTACTTCAATTCAAGAAACGGGAGACAACCTAATCATTATCACATTCCTTCTGTCCACTTTGTGCAACTACACACTACTTGCTCAAATCATATACTATTGGAATTCACCGATAAAAGCATCTAAAGATCAGAGAAAACAAAACTGATTTACACATCGTTTAACTGTTCTGTTCACGCGGTCTGTCCTTTAACCTTTTTGTACCATTGTCCTTTATGCAGTGCTTACACCGACAAGTATATTTCCTACCTTCAAAAATTTTCTTGTTTCTCAACATAATTATCTAGTTGGGAGGAGTGTAGCTAGTAAAATAGTTTTGGTGTCAGTGATTTTCATATGGTCCATTGTTGTTTTCAAATTAGCTAGTTACAAGCGAACGCCTGATTTGGTTGTTTACAAATAGCTTTGTTCAAGCTACTCTAAATTCCCTTTATCGCAAGAACGGTTACCTGTTTTGAAATGTTCCCCGGTCAAATCGTTGCATCTTGATTCTAGTGCTAGCGATGAGTGAGTGAAGCAAATCCTAATCAACTTGAAATGAGGTGTTATCGTTTGGCGCATGTCGATAAAGTTAAACGCTCTAATCAACTATTCAGTGGTTAGGTGGGTTGCATTCTGAGTGATCCTTCGCTACATGAGACTTAACTTGACTTGACTTCGTTAGCAATGCTTTCCAAACACGCCAGCCCTTTTGGTTCATTCGTCCTTCTGGATCACCTATCATGATCTTGGCACGCTGATTTCCCAGCTCCACTAAAAACGTGAGGTTAAAAACTACGGACAATCGTTTCAACAGGAATCACCCACTGAAACGAGTTCAGGCGCACTGATACTGTCCGGCTTGGAGTTCCATTCACGGTGCCTCATGGGTGAAACCTCGTACACTGTGTTCCCCACGAAGAATTCACTCTAATGTGAATTCCTCCGAAGTTCCATACATCCAGTTCCCTTTAGGAATTTCATAAGAGCGAGAACAGGCATTATCACAGAATTGGTTGAATTCAACTGTGTACAAAAGTGAATGCTTCCATGAATTTCCAACCCACCCTTCTGAAGACGAAGATTTCTCCTACCGATCAAATGTCCCTAACATATCACTCTAATCCGGAGGGCACGTATGGTCCAGAACGGATTGCAGTCGATACGGAAAGATAAGAAATATTCGTGAGTGGTCAATCAGTGTCTGTCGGCTACATGCCAATCGACCACGCTCTAACGTTCCTGAAAATAAAACCGGTGAATCGCCGGTCAAACCAACATTTAACTTTATCCACCTTGGTAAACAACTGCAAAAATGCCACCGGAAACGGACGCTCGCAATACGATTTAGGCTTTAGTTGCAAGGTGGCCTTGGAAGCACAGCTCTCACACCGCTTTCTAGCCGAAGGAATCAATGAACACTGGACGTTCATCAAGGAAATAATTCAAATGTTGATCAAGCTAACAGTGGATCCTATTACACAATCTAATCTGAACAGATGAATCTCGTTGACCTCAGCTGCCTTGCTGGACGCCCGCATAATTATTCCTCCAGATGTTAAATTTGACGGAGCGCACATGCCTTAAAAGCACGCTCATCAAGACCCTGAAGAATGGCCATGAGCAGTGGTGGACAAATGGACAGATGCCGAAGGCTTCGGTTAATGAAAACAGTAGTAATTTTTTCTCCGTCTAGTTAGGAGTACGAGCCTAATGAAAGTAGGGTTGAGATAACGAAGGAGTCCGACAGTACAGCAACACCGTCTTGGGCTTTTGGCGGATTTTAAGATACCAACCAGGCTTACCGACTCTTGATTCCACTGGGCATCTACCGTCAGTTGATATCAATCCCCATCTGAAGTGGAGGTTTCCCGGGAAAACATTATCTCAAATTGCATAAGGCTTCTGGTCCGGATGTACTGTCCACGTCGGTTTTTAAGGATGGATGTTCGGCCTTGATTTTGGGGTTAACGAAACTCTTGTTCAGTATGGCTAGTGCAAGGGTTCTCCCAACGAACCGTCAGGCCGCGCACGCACCAGAGTCACACCACGAGCACACTCGCGACGCGCAAGGCAGGCCCAGTCCAGTGGTTATCCGATCGATCAATCGGAACGTCAAGGATGCAGTCTGATTAGTGCGTCGCTACCGTTCTCGCATGTCTGATTTATCCTATATATTTACTCATCGAACCATAATAACAGAATGGACTTTTACTATTGCCCTAAGTCGTGTTCCATCTCCGCTTTGCTGTTGGGGGGTCAAGTATGAGACGCTCGTGTCAGTCGTTCGTTTAGTGGACCACAACAGTTCTAACTGAATCGTGTCACCCATTTTATCCATTTACGAAAAAGATGACAGATCTTGTAGAAACCACAGAGGAATTAGCCTAATCAATATCGTCTCGGGACTTCTCCCTTTAATTGGATTGCCAGACGCACGTGAACGGTGTACCCATAAGAATCAGCCTGATTTTAGACCTGTCTAGCGCTTGCCCTGCTTGCTCGCCTCTGTCATCGTTATAAACTGAGCTGTAATCGGCCAGTCAGATATCCATATTATGATCGCCTTATATATTTAACCGCCTAATGCGATATATAGAAAATAAATTCCTT
This sequence comes from Echinostoma caproni, assembly GCA_900618425.1. Classification (NCBI taxonomy): domain Eukaryota; kingdom Metazoa; phylum Platyhelminthes; class Trematoda; order Plagiorchiida; family Echinostomatidae; genus Echinostoma; species Echinostoma caproni. The sequence continues at coordinate 9,488 of UZAN01040998.1, forward strand.
TTCACATTGTTTGGTGCTAACCCTCCTAATCCCTCTGTTCCTCTTGAAAAGGAGGAGGAAACTAGTTGTTTCGATATGAACATCATGAGGCGATCGGATGGGACTGTGCACCGATCTGCCTACCGGGAGATCACATGGAGTACACACTGCTCACAGTTCAGCAGTTTTACTCCTCCGGCGTACAAAAGAGAGGTCTAGCGAAAACTCCGTGTCTTCGTTTCCGGGAATATTTGCTCTCCTAACGTGCTTCAAGAAGAAGAGGCCTTTTTATGAAACAAGTCACACACAGGTTTGATTGATACCTTACATCCAAGGAATTCGTCCGGAGAAGCGAAAACAGGAATAGCAATTCAACTATGCATTACATGTCTATCAGTTTACTTGCAGTTGCGGTGACACTTGGATCGATACAACGAATTGACCTGTGCTACAACAGATGGCCGGACACATTTCCAAATGGTTATTACAATCAATGAGGCAACGCAATCTCACAGGTCAATTTGATAAAAGAAATTCAAGTTCACAAATCATAAGTATCCGTTGACAACTGGCCACACTGTTGATCCACTTTTGTCTTGCAAGCCGTCGTTACATAACCTGAGTCTTAGCCTTCAGTGGAGCGATGCAAATCAAGCTAAGTAATCCAATGCAGTATGCACCAACGTTTCTGACATAATCAGTCAAATTGCCGTGATATTGACTCCTCCAACCCTGACTATTGTCTGTTGAACCAGTCTTTATCAAAACTTTCTTTTGTAAAAACTAGATTGTGGCAACTGAGAAGATCAGAAGAAATTTGTTTTCCCTCATTTAAAAAATAACCCTAGCTTTGTATCACAGTACGGATGTCGATTAAGTTTGAAATTTGATGCGGATGTGCAAGCATGAATTGGTATTTCGGAAATATTCACACCCATAGTAATTCCAGGCTCATTGCGTTCAGACTGATTGCGGTTTAAAATTTTCTCCTTTGTCCCCCTAGCTTCACTCAAACAGAATGAATGCACACGATGGTGACTATGGAAAACAATTCTGCCCATGCAGCACACAATCTGGGCTTTGCAGTGTTAATAAATATTGAAAGTTCTTTACCGGCTATTCGCCAGAAGTTTGCAAATTTACTGATGAAAGCGCACTGACCCATTTTTCAACAGCTTCTTTCTATAGCCCCCTCTCTGTCGTGCGCGCGGAAACATTCACTATGTTCTTTGTGTGCAATTTTGTGGAAACTTAGTGCGTAGATAATTTTCTGTTCTGTCTGAATAAATTTTTGTACTTGAACAAAGGATCTGTTCCGACTGGGATCTGCAGCCAAAAAGGGGTTGTTTTGGAACAGCTTCAACCTTCCGGGAGGATGAGGGAGAAAGGGGCAGACTGCTTGATCCGGGGAAAGCTATGCCCATTTGGTATCTCCCTCTCTCTGTCGTCGCTGCGTCAGTGTGTTGTGTGTTTGTGACTAAAGCGAGCGAAAAGTGAACTGCTCCGTTAAACTAATTGATCCTCACATAAATGGAACAGTCGGTAAAGAGGGATAAGTATATTGTTCGGTACCGATCTCATTGAAATGCCTCTGCCGACTGAGGGATAGAGAGGCGATAAACATGACATTTCTTTTAGGTGGTCATATAAAGCGACAGATGCGAAGGAGTCAAAATGAAGGTGTGTGTGTGGGGGGGGGCAGGTCAAGTGGGTTAATGTTACAGAGGTGGGATTGTAAAGAAATCCTTATATGATACGCAATCATTTCTCTCTTGATCATTTTTACCTAGCAATCTCATAAAAGATATACTAACGGTTTGGCTCTAGCCAGTATCTTTATGGATACATGCATCGGAAATGTTAATGTGAGCAAACAGTTCCATGTTGGAAAAAAAACCAAAAACAATGTTTGTTCGGCCAGATTGTTGTCCATAAAATGAGTGGGTTTTATCTCGGTCGCCAGAACAAATAAAAAACGCTAGAATGGTCTTTTTTCTTTTAGGGAGGAGTATATTTATGAGAAGGTTTTGTCCCATATGAGAAGCGGGAAATTTACGCAATATCTGGAGAACTTGGGGGCAATTGACAAAATCTCTTCCGTGATTAGCATAGTGTATTATCCGATTTGTCGTGTTTTTCGGTTGTCCTCGCTTATGTTTTCTCTCACGTAAATAGGGACTGAGGATATGAACTGTAATAAATGACACTGTGAAGCTCCGATTCTTTTTTGCTTTCAAACTTTCAAAACATATATTTTCTGTCATGTTTCACATTAAATAGTGTCTGAGTGTTACCTTTTGTCTGGAAAAAAAATAGCGATTCTATGTAACCTCGTTTTAACTATCCGGAGATCGCTGATTCTATTGAGGTCCCGCTCTCTCACAAACAGTTTTGATATAACATCGAAAAACAAAAATTCTCTGTCTTGGAGTTATGGGTGAATTGCAGGGTGGATTTATCGACACAACAACAACATAATGGTTTTGGATAATTTCGAACCTCATTTTGATATTTTTTCCTTAGTTTTATTCTGGCTTTGGATGAAGCGCATTTTCACCTTCAATTTCTTCTTCAGGATTGCTCATCACCGTCGATTATTCATGTGGGATGACAAGAGTGCTGATCTAGTCGCGTTTTCCATATCTCCGTCAGTGAAATGATGAGCAAGCCAATTGGCCTGAGAACATTCTATGGTACAACCATGTCTTCAACGACCACAGTTGATGGCGAAACCTTAGCTTACATATGTGGGCGATGGGGAACCCGTCGCGAAGCCTGCCTACATCACTCCGAATATGAAGGGAATCAGTTCGATATTTAGTGCGATGCACCCGCGTAACTTTTGAATGAAATTATGTAGTGTTATGGGAGCAAATCGTACAGTTTTAAGTGATACGCTTTGATGGAATATCGTCCTGAAGTATATGATTCCTAGAAGGTATTTAGATTTGGACTGATCATCCTTCAGATTCCATCTTCACACAATCCGCAGCTCATCCAGTTACCCATACACTTGTTTGGCTCTCACTGGAGCTTATCAGTGGCGCATATCCACCGTCTCCTTCATGTGTTACCTCTGTACCAACCAGCTCACGTTGTATTTGACCGGAAGTACCGATACATGTTCGTTCAGATTTCGTCTTCATATACTGGCGTTTCTTTTGGTTCAACAGAAACTAAGGAGATAGAACCTGTTAGCTCCCCTCGAAAGCTTCCATCAAATCAAGTCTTCACTACAGGTTCACGCGTACTATCCCATTAAACTTGATAGGGTATACGGTATATCTTCAAGAAATTTAAGATTTAAAAACAGTCTTCACTTACCTTGAACTCTCTCAATAACGACAGCAGAAAAAACCTTCATCATTGGCAAATGTGCTACTGTTCCCATCGAACGACGATTGCCTTCGACACATTGCCCCAAACTTCTGATCATTTTCTCACAATTTGTCTATTGATTAACAGCTGGTGGGAAAACGGAAGCTGGGAAACAGTATTTTTGTGTACATCAATAGCTTGTTTGAGCACTGTTCAAGATTGAGCTCATAGCATCTAAAGCAAACAGCCAATGTATCTTGATCGATAGAGTTGCGATTCTGACAAGCTAACCTTTCAACTGGAACTGTGCTTCAAGCGTAGAAAATAGAAGCGCATGAGAACTTCATGGGATGCGCCCGTGACGACAGGAGGGGCTAGTCAGAGAGAAGTTGGTTTCATGTGCATGCATCATAAACGTTTTTGAGGTGAATGGTAAATGAGAATGGTGTTTGGATTGCTGCAAGCTAATTTTAAGTGCACCTTAATCATACCGTTAAAACACAATATATACGAACAGTTACCTATAGGTATTTGCGAACAAAAGGAAAGTAATTAAAATGTTCAACGGTTTACAACCTAATCTCTCCCCACTTTGCATGTGGATGGTACTCTACAGGTAGCGCTTGCATAGGAAAATGCTGGAATAAAAGTGGTCGTAAACCCATTCCTTCGAATATGTGTGGGCTAACGTAATATTCAGGGAATCAATTTATCCTCGAGCAGGAAAGAATCGTGAAGCAGTTAAGAACATTTATCTACATGGGCATTCAGCCAAGTCTTTAATTCACAAAACTCTATTGGTAAATATCAATATAAATGCTTCGTATTGAAAAGAATAAGATACAATGAAAATTAGCATGCTTGTCACGTTGTGCTTTGTTTGATGTTTTACGGACTCGTTCGGGGATGCTGTCAGCCATTATTATAAATAGTGAAATGAGTTGCACAGAGACAAACAACTGAAAGTACTGCTATGAAAATTCTAACTATAGAACTATTTTTCAAGAGTTTGTGTAATTTGCACATTACTCCTAAGCCGCTTTTGATTGTTGTGGTTCTCAGATATTGTAACAATAATAATACTCTGTGTTTCATATTAATTGTGGCCCATACAAATGAGAACCTATTCATACGGTGATATAAGGCAGACCAACTTTAGAGCACTGGAAACTTTTTGTTGATCGATTGAGTTTTCTTGCAGAGATCAAATATGAGTTACCTATTCAGTCAGTTGTACCACTTTGCCATATGATTTCAGTTTTGTGAGTGCATTATAGTTCTCCGGATTTCTCAAAACACTTGACGTGGCGTGTTTCATATGTGAAAACCGTGTTGATCGAAGAATGGGTTTATCGATCGAACCTAACACGGACCAATGAGGTTTCTATCCTGTATTTTTAGGGTATCCAATTTTATCTGTATGGACAGAGATTTACGATTTCAGTTGCTGGAACCGCTCCATTAGGCAAATTTATTGATTTAAAAAATGTAATAATAAATGTCTATCGGAAAGTTGTGTAAAAATAATTGCAACGTGAATTATTTTCGTTGTGCACCAGTGTGTAATGTATTCTATCAAACAACGGTTTCGCTCTTTTGGTTGATACTGATACTATTTTTTGCGATGGAAATGGTTGCGATAAGCAACAAAGAGCACTGGACAGTTGTTTCGTCCTGTTTGGGACTCGTCAGCTGATACTACTCTAAAAAGCAGAACATCACTATAAGAAGCATATATCATGTATTATGGGAATTAAATTTTTCAACTGACAAAAATTCTGGTGCCACCTTGTTTCCTGTGTTACTATCCTTTAGGTAATCGTTCGCTAAATCAACATTTTTATCCATTCTTGTAACAAACCCACCTCCTTCAAACAAGACATTTCGTGGTTAGCATTCAAAAGCAAAGGTGGCTTCCATTCTCAGTGGTTTCAATTTGATAAAAGCCTATCATGCACCACTATCAGTTTGTTTAAATCCACTTTCAAACTCTTAAACCATGAATAAAATTGTGGAGCTATCATTTGGCACATAGCTCTTAGTTGCTCCACTTGGATCAAGAAGCCTATTCGCCCTTGATTCACAATTAAGTGAGACCTGATTTACACTACCCGTTTCTGTATTCATACGATGATGTGTGCACCTGTCCAATTTAGATTCCGGTCAAATCAACATATTCCTAATATTGATTTGTACCAACAGATAAGCTGCTGTTTAAAAAAAGATGATAAAAAGAAGCAGGAACTAACAAAATCATTACTTTGCGCGCGATGAAGAACCTAAATTTTGTTTTCTGCATTATATTTTATTCAAGACTGGTGTTATCAATACTATGATGTGTTTCCAAATTTTTGTGTTACCACTTGTGTTAGCTAGATCGACTAATGCACAGGTAGACAGATGTTCGGAAATTCAACTCAGAATATAATAAAGTAATTTTTATACTAATGTGTATTTACGTCGGGTAGAATTACTTAATAATATTTAAAAAACTAGTTACACCGGCATAAAATGATTCTATGAATGGTCACTGATGCATAAAATGCTCTTTCAGTTTGTTTATACAACTTGAACTAATCTGTTCCGGACCCAATCCTGACTATAGTCATATTGCACACCATGCTTTAATTTATATGTATTATCTGTTTCTTCACCTTTCGATTTGGTGTGATCTAGGCTAATGGAGGACTATATCCATACGGTTGAGTCCTATTTACCCTCCAAGCAAAACGATCAATAACCCTCTAGATGGGACTTAGGGACCAATTAACTTAACCAAGCATATCTCTTCCACCACGAAGGACCTTATTTCTATCAGCGGCTACTGCTTACTCCTTGTTTGATCTAAACTATGCCCGAAATGTGGCCTATAAATCTTTACTCTGGGACTAATCTGATCAAGTTCTGTCTTCGGGAGTCCTAACAAATCTTTAAGAACTACAATCTTCCGGTTTTATTTATGAAGAACTACCGTTTAATGGAACACTAATCACCAGCGATTACCGTTCAGAGATAAACACCATTTTCTGACGTTTTTGAGAGAGAGTGACATTCATCTCCCATCTTCTGAAGCTGTTATGCAGTTAGGAAGTATGTTTTGAAGTCACGGAAGGCCTCAGCGAGTAAACAGACAATTATTTGATCCAATCAAAGTGTGCACTTAATTCCTAAATCAGTCACCTACTTATGTATACTGTTTCCTGGTTAACACATGCAAGTATGTTGTGGGGCTATTTTCAATTGATGGTCCCCGTCAGTTTTTTCTATAAACCTTCGTCATACTGTGTCACGCGCCCATGCTCTTTTTACACCCGGCACCTCTTAGAAAAGACATTGTTTCTCGATCCGATAGCCAAAAGGAGCAATAAAAATTGCTGGTGCGTTACCACGTAAGCAACTGTTCTGCACGGCTGTTGTAGTTCTGAGCAGGCAGTATTCCCACTGTTGTTTGGTCATTACTTCACTTTGATGCATATTTCAATTTCTTCTCCGGTATTTTGCTAATCTCTACTTTTGTTGCCTTCATTTTATGCATTGCCACAATCGCGAGTGCTTGATTTTGCTCAGACTGAACGCGACTGGAGTTATAAAAGCGTAACTAATAACTGACGTGTTTTTCATTCAGTCAATTAAGTTTCAAATTTCTTTTTTCCACTGTGGTTGAGTCAAGTTTAACGCTACACGGAAGAAATATGAAAGTGACAATGTTTTTAAAAATAATTCAAATAAGAAGTGTTTAGTAAGGAGTATTTTCAATGTGTTCGAATTCGACCACATCATTCAACGACTCCAGTTCACTCGGTCCTCAGCTGCCCTTTGATTATCCGATTCTCCGACCCTTGGATGTGATGGTGCATTTTTTATCTAGCCAATGGAGGGAAAATAATTTCAAAATGTGTAATGTTTCGATCATGTGCCGGCGGTCAGAAAAATGAAGTTAGTGAGCTTGATGATTAATTTGTTACTGTGGTAATAGAAAACGTCGTGAAATGACAAACTGTCAAACTTTCATTAGTTAAAGAGTATTTCACCGCTGTGCCGTTCCTTTTGCCCCAACATTCTGAGAAAATCTGATCTATGGCCAGTCCATAGGTTGAATGAGAGGCCCGAGGATCGGAGCAGAGATTTATTTTCAAGGAAACTACAAACGAGTTCAATCGGTTATGTGAGCATAATAATTAAACATTGGAAAATGTTTAATGGTACGGTTTCCACACATGTACAGAAGTTTGATCAGGTGATTCATCTTGCCTCAAAGTTTTCATTTTATTGGAAACGAATGCACAGCTGGAGAGGGAGTGAGAAAAGAATGCAAGTGTTTTTTTTTTACAAGCAAATATAGCACACAAGGAGTACTAGAGATTGGTGAACAGAATAAATCCTAGACCGCGGAGCTATTTATGAACGGGACAAACATGCGAACTAGTCGAAATTTTATACACCGTGGTTTAAAAAAATGAATGCCCACCAGAAAGATTTGGCAGTCCAAAATGGGATAGCTCAAAACTACTTTGTTTCAAATGGTGGATCACATTCTAAGGATAAATAGCCCCTTGTCCAAAATCTAGCTTATCAGGGGATGCTTATCTATGAAAACGTGAAATGGCCGACAAACTGAGAGACGTAAATAATTAATTTACTTTTCCTATTGAACTTTAGTCCTGTACCGATGCCGTTCAATCCCGAACTGATCTGTACTGTCCAAGTTGTTTTACTTTATACGTTCGCTTTGAATGTTGTTTGAATCTGACACACTTGTGTAACAATTCTTCGTATTCAGTATGTGGTCAAACCAACACATCGGGCGAAAACAATAAATCAAAACAGGCTCACGCTATTCCGTTACGATACACACTGCACAAACAAAGATTAGCAGTTCGATCAGTTATTACGACATCCACAGGTTCCCAGTAGGTTTGTGGTTCACGCATGAGGTCTGTAGTTCGTTTTTTCTTTGCACACTGATCGTAACTCGAAATACTCAAACCACTCATTCGCATCTGGGTTTTCTCAGGTTCTGTGAAATTTGAACGTCGTGATGGTTACACATTAACTGAAGCCAGGATGGGGGGGGGGCGTAACAGTTCCTTCAAGCAAGCACTCATTTGAGAACAATCCACTAAAGTTTTTAAGGATTGGTTCTATTTCATTTTGAAAAACACGTTTGCGTTAGGAACAAATTCCGGATAAAAGTACCTTGAAAGGAAGTCGCATCTCTTGTTTTTGCTAGTATGCGGGTCGTTTTAGGTCTCCAAACCCAGTTTTTCTTTGTGCTTAACTGAGGCCATATCAACAGGCGCGATGATATCCTTAATTCTATTTCCTGCTGTGGATTTGACTTGATCATTTCTGGCTCCAAAATGCCTGATCTAATAGCTTTGGCATACCTCTCATAGAAATAAATCAGTCATTTGTTCCCTGAAGGAATAGCAGATTAACGTGTTAGATACGACTAGCATTCTTAATTGTGCGCTGAATGCGTGACGCTGATATGTGTAATCAAGTAGTGCAATTCTATGCGAGTAAATAATTTCAAGTCTATCCGGCGCAAGTGCGAAATGACAGTTTACTTATAAGGAAAAATTTACGATCGATGTAATCAATCCGTTCAACAACGGATTTTCATTCCTTTTTGGGGCACTAGGTAAAAGATTGATAGCACAGTCAGACTATGTTTGTATCATGAAAGTCCGCGATCGGGGGTGGGTTGAGAAAACATCAGACAGAATGCCGGGTATGATTTCATGCATGAAAATATTTTCTGAAATCTGCCCGCAGACCTCGCGACAAACTTGGTGGTATTTTTGCGCAACTTCTTCCAATGAGAAGAAAAATTTAAAAGACAACAATTGTGATTAGACACTGCAAACCGTCATGTTCCATTGTAAAGAAAAAGGTATTCAGAAACCATTGATGATAGTAGTAGGAGAATGAGAAAAATTTTCCAACGCCAGACCAGATAAAAATCTATACCTCATTTTCGGTCAGCCAGTTATTGTCCCGAAGATGAGATAAACTCAAACGTAGTTGGGACAAGACAACTTTGCTACTCGCACAGTGTAGGTAGGTGGATACATAAAGAATTGAGGGTTCTAATGGTTTCCTGGTTTTGAAATAGAAAAATAAATGAAGGGTCTTATCCCATAACAGATAATGCGCTGTGGGAATTTCTTCGGGGTGCAGGTATGGATTGTGTTTAATGAATATATTGTGTTTAGAAGGAATCTATCCAACCGACTGAGTTCTTCCTAGTGCGTCTGAGGTCTACTAGGACAATGACCCTACACATTTGCCTCGAACGGGCCTTGTTCGGGCGACACATTTCCCGGCACTCATACTGTTCTTATGAACGCAGCAATCGATATTAGACAAGCCGCGGTTATCGTATGCATATTACCAGTACACTGTTGAGCAACGAGGCATTTTTATTCAAACACACATACTTGGAATATCCACGGTTCAATCAAGAGGTCTTGTATGCAAGAAATCATTCAAATAAGATAAAAAAAGGTTTGTATTTTGCATACATCCGTGTGTGCTTGTGCGAAATCAATTTTTGTGTGACGAACCGCACCGTAAAATGGAAAATGAGATTAAAAATTCTTCATCTTCTATATTAATATACGATCATCTGTTGGCAGCTAAAGTCAGGAGCCACAGAAAGACGCGTGAAAGAGGAAGGATTCACTTGACCGAACTCGGTACGAATTTCAAGAAAGGTCATCCGTAGGTCAATTGTGGTGCATCCGCTAATCACACAGCATTCGCTAAATGTCGAAAGGTCATCCAATAGATGCCAAGGTATCAGCCCAAACAAAAGCAGTAAATTATGATGTGCCCAGCTGAGGTGATAACTATTCTGATTCATCACTCCGAACTGCGCAAAAAGAGAAGATTATCTGCATAGAAACGTTTCCACCACTAGACAACATAGTTATCAAATGTTAGTCACATGATCAGATCAAAACTGATTGATCAAATGACATAACCAGTTCAATTAGCTGATCACATTTTTATAAACCCTCTTCCGCCCCAGTCATTTTGTGATTCCTGACTTCGGTTGCTGTCCTGCAATCGTGTACCAAATACCTTTTTCAACAAACAGTCAGGTTTGGAATGTTTCCAACCGAGTCATAACCCTAAATAATGGTACTGAGAGGTGCGAGGTGTAATACCCACAACAAGTTTGTAAAGATGGATTGTTCTATATCGTGTATAAGGAAAATGAAAAGTGATCTGATCAGCTGCTCGATCGCCGAGTGGGTAGTATATACTTACCTTCTACTTGTGAGGTTCCGGGTTTGGCCCCCGATTGGGTCGATGGATTGGCAATACTGATTAGACCCACCTGGGTTCAGACAGCTGTCCATTGTCTCAGCGTTTCAGTTCACGCTTTATTTACTCGCCACAGAGCAAAATACACTAAAAAGTTGAATCAAATCCTCTCTTCTTGACACATAAATACCACTTTCTCAATTCCCGTTTACCTTAACTCTGTCGCGGTTGAGTTCATTGAATAAAACAATATTTCTACATTTTTTATTTGTTCTCACAAATTGATCATGCAACTGTTAGGAGAAGGCTAGAAAGCATTTGCCAATACTTACAGGGAATGTGGAGGAAACATAAATCAAACTAGTGTCCTGAGATTGCCCAACCACAACCGCTCCCGAGAAAGAAAGAAGAACGAAATCAGAAAAGAACTTGAGCAAGTGGAACGAAAGTAGCCAGTCCTTTTAGCTTTAAATTCTACTGCAGTGTTTGAAAAGTGGCCTACTCTGTATTGTCCCATTCAAGTCATTGAGCAATGTCACAGATCAAATCAAGCTTCATATTTGTGGGCCTCGGAATTAGTGAAACCGATGGGTGGAGATACCGAGTGACCTACCAGAATGCTCTATTTCTTCTTGGGTACTGTGTTCTAAAAGCCAATCTTTCAGCTGATCGTTCATCAAACTGGGTTGCCAAAAAAGGTGTAGCAAAAAGTGTATCGATAATCGTTGTATCAACTGGAACTGAACAGTCGATTTTTATGGGAGCACATGAAGAATGGAGGAGGGGCCAAGGTCAATTCCGGAAATTTCTATTCATATACGACGTAGCATACCACGTTGTGATCACAACTTGATTGAGAGAATGGTTCGGTTTTGTCCCGTGGATTGCAGCTTGGCCAAGGCGAGTGGAGTGTGGCTACCATTTACTTCTGCCTGCGTAGCGGTGAGTTCAGGATTCCGATTACCACTGTTTCTTCCATTTTCAATTGACATTGCTGAACGTAGTTTGTCTTGTTCGGGGGCATATCTTAAATGCCTTGAAATATATCTTTGTCTATCTGGTACCCAATATCAATGAGTTGGACCATAATCACGATGGTTATTGTTTTCTTGTATCCCGTGTTTAGTCAGGGCGATTTATTTTCTCTGATCCTTTGTGAAAACCGTCTCATCGTTTGTTTTTAACAGTTTCCTGAACATGTGAAAGTGAAAGGATACGTAATTCAATCTTGGTCTGGCTTGTAAATATAGCACTTAGAGTGGTGACTGAGTGGGTTCGTGTGACTGCTTTTTCCAAAAGTCTTCTCAGTAGATCGTTACTCGAATCTGCATTGACGGAGAGCTGCAAGAGGGTTTCTTTCTTTTGAACCGTGATTCCCCTGGATAATGTGAATAAAAGGGCATGTGAAATCTCCAGTGTTGATCTTGATCTCCCTCTCCTCTCCCGGTGCTCCTGTAGAAGCTGAGAACCAATATTGTTATTTCTCAGTTACTTTGATGAGCTAATCAAGTTTCTTTCTTTTTTATATATGAATACACATCTAACTGTAAACTTCGAAAGATGAAAATTTAGCTTGCTCGCGATACTTTTGTCTTTTGATATTAGTATGGGAATCTTCCATGAAACTGAACTATCGGTTGGATGTGAATGCAACACTTGTGAGCCACTCAAATTCAATTATTTTATAATGGGTAATTTACAAAGCTGATGCATGTTGAGCCCCTTTCGCTCTGTGCACACGGATTTCGGGTGATAGTAAGATGAAATCACAAGTGGTCACGTTCCCTTCCCGTTGCCGGACAGTTAGGTGTTTCACGAGTTCATCGGACCACAACTTGAAAGAAGAGATAGTCGTGATCACAGCCAATCAAAGTAAGAAAAAAGTTTTGCCCTCCTTCCCCGCTCCTCCGATGAATGAAATTTGCGCATGATTCACATAACACAGTAGATCAATTAGATAAAACGTTAAAAAGGGAGTGAGGATGGATAAAGCGCTGAAGTTAACAAACTGTAAGGTTAACAATCATTAATTTGCACTTGATTAAAATTTAGATGGAGGATAATATCTTATCCGAATGGGAAGTATTTTAAATTGAGAGGGGAAGGGGCTTCGTTTTACAAACAGTGATCAGTATCAGGTAACGAACGTTAGAAAAATTGATCATAACCATTGAAATGATTGCAAACTGAGAGGCTCAACAAGGGATATAGCACCGAATCAACATATAAGTGTTTCAGAGTTTAGGAGAACAAAAGTAATTGGTGATCTGACAAACCTGAAAATAGATGGGCGTACAATACGGCTAATGAGGACTGGTGAAAGTGATAAAAATCTAGTTGTTAAATAGTGAGGGACTAAAAGTTTTTGCAAAATGTCAGATCGCACCTATAAATTAAGATACCTTCAGCATCCAAGGACCAGGAATGAATTTGAGATTAAATCGTACGCTGTTGTTTCACAGGTTTGGCTCGGGAGATAGTTGGGAAATCGACACACATGGAGCGAGAGAAATAAAAGATAGTTAAAAACCTATTCATTTAGGGGGTTACACTTCAGTTTACAGTCGATAATAATAAACTCGAGCATATTTAGTGGGACGTAGCAAAATGAATACCGGATGTGAAAAGTAGTCAGCTAGTCCTGGAGAGGACCGATGTCGGAAGGTTTGATATACCGACATCCCGTAAAAACATTACCTGTATGTTTGCAAACAGTTACATTATACAAGGGATAAGTAGGTCTTTTAAATAACGAAAGTAAAACAATGAAGAAAGAATGCCTTTCGGAAACGCCGTAATCAATTGGAAGGAGGAAGAACCTTGGGGATCCTTGGGGATCAAAGATCTATCCTTGACCTGATATTTTCGCCGAGGCAATCATATACGATTAGAATTGACCTCCTTCCACCAATTGCATCTAGTAATCACTCCGTTCTGCGTATACACTGGAGGCGTGGCGTACCCCAACGGCCAGACCACAGGACGGACGGAATGTGTGGCGCTCAGCCTTTCCGGATATGCGTCAGGCTGCATCGCTCACCAATTGGGATTCCCAGAACCCTGAGAATGTGGATGTATCCTGGGAGTTGGTTCGTCATAGCATCTAGCAACTCGTACTGGAATTCTCTCCACCTCACCGCCACCGAACACACGCTATGGGCCCGCCGTGGTTTGACCGAGAACTGCGGGCGTGCCTCCGGGAGCGGAATAAAGGTTAGTCCAGGTACCAAGCAACAGGCGCAGAATATGAGGAATATCGATGTATTCGGAATCACTGTACTGCACTAAAAATAAACGCAAGAGAACCAGATTCGAGGAACGACTAGGAGCTGGTTTAGCACAAGCACCAAAGCGATTGTATGCGTACCTCAGGCGAGAAAACAGAGCAACGTCTGGTCTCCCGACTCTCGCCAAAGATAGGGCACAAGCCGAAAAAGATGAGGACAAAGCGGAGATGCTGGCATCACATTATGCCTCAGTGTACACCCCAGCCTCCAGCACACTGGCACATCTACTAGACACTGACACTGCGCTCATCTGGGCCCCATTTACCATCAGAGAGTTGATCTTGGACCTGCGTTGACTAAAGGTTCATCAGTCACCTGAACCTGATGGTGTGCATCCGCTGATCCTGAAGGAGCTGACAGATGAACTTGCAGCGCTACTGTGCAACCTGTTCAATTTGTCATTCACTCAAGGGCGTTTACCACGGCAGTGGAAAGACGCTGTCATGGTTCCACTGCCCAAAGTTGAGGATAGGAGTGACCCTGGGAACTACCGACCGGTCAGCCTTACTAGCGTTGTGGGTAAAGTAGTAGAGCGACTGGTGGCTGCACGGCTTCGGCAGCATTTGGTGTGCCATCGTCACCTGTGCCACCAACAACACGGTTTCCGGCCGGGTCGCTCATGCCTCTCAAACCTGCTACTTGCACATGAATGCTGGACCGAGGACAAGGTTAAAGGACACAAAACGGACATGATCTTCGTGGACTTCAGCAAGGCCCCCGACAAGTTGCCGCATGACCTCCTTCTGCAAAAGCTGTCCCACCTAGGTGTAGGTGTGGTCATGCGAAATTGGCTGCGAGACTTCTTAATCGATCGGAAATTCAGCGTCCGTGTTGGCAAATCGCTCTCTGCGTGATATTCCGCTCCCAGTGGGGTCCACAAAGGCTCGGTTCTTGGTCCATTGCTCTTTGTGGTATATGTGAACGACCTGCCCGAGCAAATGTGCAGCCCATCATTCATGTATGCGGATGACATCAAAATCTGGCGTACAATCAAGGATCCGCATGATCGAAGTTCTCTTCAAGCGGATTTGAACAACCTGGCTCAGTGGGCGGATGCCTGGGCTCTTCCAGTCAATACAGCAAAGTGTGCTCACCTGCGCTTGGAGCGTGCTGACTCGGAGGTAGTCTACAACTTCCAGGGAATCACACTACGCAGAACACCGTGCGAACGAGACCTGGGTGTTATGGTTACGTCACCACTAAAGACCCGAAAAAACACTGATCGGGTCTGTGCTAGCGTATGGAGCATTCCGGGACCTATTCGGCGGTCTTTCAGTCAGCTCACGATGGACGCTTCCAGGCTGCTGTAAGCTTCCCGTGTCAGAACAAAACTTGAGTATGGTGGTGCGGCGACATACCCCTGCACTGCCGGTGAACTGGCTAGGTTGGAGCGTGTACAACGAGCTGCCACTAGAGCCGTTGTTGGACTACGCGGGCTCAGCTATGAAGGTCATCTACAGGCTACTGATCTGTCCCCAATTGCGTATCGACGCCTCCGGGGAGACCTCATCTGCCTGAGGAAGATCCCGAGAGGTGATATGGGCCCGGAGCTGCAACATTACGAATATAGCACTGCACGCGGGGGCACCCTCTCACGTTGCGGAAACTTCAGTCAGTTGATCTTCCGTTAGTCTACCGACTCTCGCGTAGGTCAAAAACACTCTGAAATTCCCTTCCAGCGACTGCGGTGGAAGAGAAGACAGACGCTGCTTTCAAACGGCTTCTGTGTGAGCACCTGGAGGGGCTATGGAAGAAGGAACACTTGTGATCGGACCTTCGACCCAGTGGTGATGGGGCTTACACGGGCACCCTGCCCTCTACCCTCAATCCTTAAGACTGAAGACTGAAGTTTCTTCCAAATCATGTCGCATACTAGCCTTTACCGAACATTTCTCTCTGTTGTCAACATGGAAACGAATTTTGATTGCATGCAGATCTGAGTTTTTTGGCGGTGTGCGAACGAACTCAACTTTGGAAGATATCTTTTGCGAAACTGTTGGAATTTGAGAAGCCAATATACAGTTGGTTAAAATAAGCGAATGAAAAGCCTTTGCGGCCAGATGTATAGCAGCAAAATTTATGGACTTTTGCGATTGCATTTCGAGGTTGGTAACCATAGAAATCCCTCTCGATCATTGCATAAAATTCAGCATTATGCAGATTACCAAATTTGCGAGACGACCCTGAAGACGCTTGGTAATAAATTTCTATTCCATCTATCAGAAAGGACGCATGTTCACTT
>UZAN01040998.1:43674-55422 GCA_900618425.1 Echinostoma caproni
ATTTATAATGTTTGGCGCGAAACAAGAACAAAATCGGTACTTTGAGTGTTTCGGCGTGATCAGTGTGACATCTTAGGTGAGGATTATTGTGGAGTCTCCACAGTGCAGAAGTCGTTTGTCAGGAGGGATGTCCCATGGTTATGCTTGTGTGAAAATACGTTATGTAATGTTATCGCGAGAATCTCTGTGTCCACAGAAAATGGGGGCTGCTCAGGCCTAAATCCATTGCCTTAGATGAGTGCTTAAACAGAAGAAAAGGCATAATCCACAATTTGTTTCCACTATTACAGTAGTGACCGAGTGGATAGCATGCTTGCGTTCTATATTTGAGGTTCTGTGTTTGATCTCCACATGATTCAAAGGATATACGCTACTACTGAAACCAGGTAGAAAAACCTTTTTGCATTGCGCTTCATTTGCTCTCTATATGAAGAATAACACTAACTGATTAAACCATCTCCTCCACTACCCTGCTGTGATATATTTAACCAACCAGTGAGAGGACATTAAAAACATGGAAATCGAAGGAGAGAGATTTGAAAGTAAACCGCTAAACACAGCCATTTGTACTGCTCGCCCAGTCTAAGGTTGCACATACAGTTTACAGTTATTTCAGTATCCATTTGGTTGACTCTGAGTTGACAGCTGTGCAAATATGTCTCAGCATTTTCCGGAGTTGAACCCGATGCTTTCTTGTTCGATTCATTTGGTAACCGATGAGGATTGAGAGATTCTGTTCCTACTTATAGCGTCATATCTGTAATATATTGTATTTTGTCATTGGATGTTTGTTCGACGAGAGCAAATGTCTTAACGTTTACACTTTATTCGGAAAAATTCAAAGTAAAGGATGTTATCATTTCTGTTGGCTTTTTCGAGTTGACCGATTCCGCTATCCCCATCACCTTCATTTTGTATTCATTTTACCCTCTCCTACCTCCAAACCGTGTCATAAACTGATGAAGTTCATGCCTAATAAATCATTCCTTCGGAGCATTCTGATTTCGCTGAGTGATGTGATAAAATACTCCAACTATAGTAACCCATTTGTGTGTTATTGTTTGTTTAACTCGCCAGATTCTTAATTCTAACTCACCAGCGTAACCCTATTCGATTACGTGTATTAAGTGTGAAAGAAACATATGCCAAGCAAAATTTCCTGTTCAATAAAAACAACGTTCTAGTGAAACCTGCTGCTGAGCAATTGTGAAGGGTGGCTTTCATTGCAATGGTATGAAAAAAAATTAAAGTTCTCTCCACTCAAGGAGTTCTTCAAGCAGCTATTCCCTCTCCCTTGTTGTTCACGACCTATATTACTTCAATGCCTGCTTTTGATGAATGTTTTCTCATTTGGTGTGCTAATGATGTTGTGCATACCATGAAGTTTTCGTATTTCTTGTATACTCCAAACTTATGCAGAGTATTTCACTGCTCACTAAGTTTAGCAAAGTTAGAAAACTCATCTTTTACATTATTCGTTCGAAAATGCTTTATACTTCAACTCACTTGATAAAGCGTTTTGTTTTTCGTTGTATCCTTTCCAACTGGCTTTATGCATCCCAAATTATTTTTCCGGGTCTTTTCTTGAAGGATTTCAAATTTATGCGTACATCCATCGAACACATATGTCGATGCAGCAGCATTTCTCGTGGGCATGTTGTGCAGTTTCTTATTTCAAAGCAGTTTATGGCTTGCCACAAACTTTCAACCACCATACTACTTGACCCATTTCACCCACTGTACGCTCACTTTACTCAATGTATTTTTACAGCTAGCACTCGCTCCAAGTATAAGTATATAACAGCACGCACCACAAAAAACAAATCTTGTGTAATACCGTACCTAGCAAGGCTTCTTACTAACGACGATCTTGTCATTGGAACCCTTAAACAAAATCTTTTCTAAATTTCCATTATTTATTTCTTTATGTAGCGTATTCTCATCCCTTTTTAACAATGAGGTGTCCCCAGAAGAGTGATTGTGTAGAAGGTGAATGTTCACTCCTATGGGGCGAACTGAAGCAGCTTTTTGACTTGACTTGACTTCATGTTATCCAGTCAAATCTGAATTGATGAAATATATAATATTCATTGGTTAATTATTCAATTATCAAATATTGATGAAGATTAGGAAAAATTAGAACTTGAGATGTGTTCTTCCATGGCAGTTAAGATCAAAAATGCCAAAGAAAGCTTTTAGCATAGGGCGAATGGAAGCTCACTTCTCGTCTGCTAGATTCTCTGAATTAGTTTCAGTTTCAAGGGGTTCATGTTAAATTTCATATGACATAATTAAAGCGTGGAAGAAGTTGGCTTCTTGTAAGCACTTTCACTGTCCTATATATGAGATATAAGTCTATCACGAGCACTGTTTCCAAACTGTTTTTTTGATGTTGTATAATTCGACGATCGACTCACACTTCTCTCACTTAGCTTCCTTTTATTGGATATACAAAGATACAATTTTCAGGGAGGAGGAAGCGCCCAATCAAACGACTGCTATTCAATACACAATGGGGAAAGTTAGGTGGTGGTGATGGGATTCGAACACCTCCCCAGGGTGATAATTCGGTGGTAACCACCGGGCCACCACCACCCATCCAAAAGAAATGTTGATCATGTGTTTGTTCGGAAGGACTAATTATACAAAAATAAATCACTCTGTGCATTAATTATATATGGTCTCAATACATATTATTTGGTTGAGTTATCAGAAAAATCAATATGTAAACCTCACCCGATTTCGTCGGTAATTCATAGGCGCAACATAAACAGCAGAATCTATGTAGATACTGCGCTTTATTGTGTTCCGTTGCTTATTTTGCCTCTGTTTGTAAATGCGACAATGAGTATCATGTTGAAAGATTCAAGTCTTGGCTTGATAGAAGGTAATTTTCACACGATTTGTTTTGCTTGGGGGGAAATAAACGACTTGTTTCCAATTTGGTTTTCATTATTGATTGTCAATCATGTTTAGCGTACCTTGTCACAGTAAACTCGGCATTGTGAACATAGTTCTTGGAGGTGAAACACATTATCCAGACTACAATTTCTGGGTGCCAGGTTCCCCGTAAAATCAGCATATAAACAAGACAACGAAAATCACATAATAGCACGGCCTTTTGTGGCACACACATATGTGAAATATGCTGATGTCCACTAACACCGGTATCAAGTTATTGATCGCTATATGCGAAGATACGAACAATAATAACATGAACATTATTGTTAATTATATGTGGATAAAATTCACCATGTAAAACGTATTTTACTTATTTCAATTGTACTTTTTCTCATTTCTTTGAGTCAGATTGATATGCAGTTGAAACGTGCTGAACGTTGAATTACGTCTGGTATTTTTTTTTTGATTTCAAATATTTTAATCCAACTTTTTATCAACATCAACAAGTATTTATTTGTTCTTTTTAATAGATAATTCATGCGTTAATGGACTTTTGGACTAACCCAGTATGTTTCACTTGGATTCATTATATGCTCTTCCTACATCTAAGCACAGCTTGTTTGAAATCACCGAAATGCATAATCGGACCTCGTTCTGCTCATTTGTTTGTTTTAAATTGACAATTTCTGAGTGTTCTGAGTAAATATATTGACATATTATTTGCTGCTAGATAATTTGTTCGCCTACTTGTAAAGCAGCACAAGGTCTTTCCGGTTACATGCGACATCATCATTTGACCCAGTTCGGAAGAACCAACGCATCAAGCCGAGAACTCATTTCACGCTAAACGTAAACCGATCGATAAAAGAAACACAGATGATCCATGTATTACTTGAGTAATTGGGGGTAGAAAGCAATGAAATCCTTATCGAACTAACCGTTGCAACAATTAGCTTTTTCATTAAAAAGCACTTTCAAAAAAATAAATAAACTAAGGTCTAGTACAATTTATACACCACGGGTTAGGATCTTCAAGTCACCGTGATACCTACTAACTAAACTATATGCAAAAAACAACCAATTGTGATCACCCATCCAGTGATTCCCTGGGGACTGTGGGAAAAACCGATTTTGATCCTGTCAAAAGGCGTAAACAAGAATCAAACGTATTGAAAACTACTTCGTTGGGTAGGTAACATCAGAACATCTTTGAGGTTTAGATCTGTACAACATTCGTTTGGTCCTTCTTCCATTTCCATCAACACTTGGAGATTCTCTTTTGTCATGTGTATTAAAGATGACGACGAATTTGGATAGTGCTCGATTTTAGATGGTTCTAGAGTAAAAGGCAGCTGTATATTAGTTCTGGATGAAAAGTGGTTTTATTCTTTGAGATCAGGAATAAATCTATTTTGCGTGTTGTTACAAACTTACACGCACATTTGCACATCGTAATTTTAAATCCAAACAACGTCTCACACTCAAGAAACTTCAGGTTCCATCAGTTATACAGACACTGAAGGTTCTTTATGTAGCACTTAAGATAACAGAACAATAACGTGTTCAGTTATGCCAAGTTTATATTCTGGTTAAAACATTCTTTTAGGAAGTTGGTATGTCGTTCAAAGTTGCATAGCTCTTCAAGTGCGTGTGAAGGATACAGTTGGTAGATTTTGTGGTCTACAACCAAAAATAGGTTTCGAGCAGTGGGATTAGCTTCGAGAAACATGAGGGTCAGAACATAGTCACAGTTAACTATTTCCAATTCTGATCTGAAATTTGAAATATGAATTAATCACCGGACGCATCGAAAGGACAATCATACGCATATTTCCGGCCACACATCTACGCTTCCAATTTACAGGTCAACATAATATTTCCATGAACCTCAAAAATAAATTGCCTATTTCTAAATTACTGGCTATTACCTACTAGATGGCTTCTTAATGATAGGCAAGCCATATAGTTTGGAACATCGTTTTGTTTTCACATGTGATCAAGGTACACTAGTAGGCTCAGGAAGCCTTCTCCAGTACTGTCGTGGAAAACTTCATAGAAGAAAGGAAACAAAACTCCAATTGGGTTGACCTATTTGATACCTCTGATCGTTCATAGGCTGTTCCTTAACAATAATTAACAACAACAGAAGTGCGGTAATCTGTGAGTTCAATACGTGACGTTGATCTGAAGAGCGATTTGTCGGTGCATTTCCATTGCCACGGCTCAACTGTTGGTTTACTCTTGTGATTAAAGATGACCCATTACGTGACCTTATAATCAGAATAGAATATGATTAACTTTGACTCTGTTCTGATCCATGTGTGAATCAAACCTATTTTCATTCACGCAGCACCCAATTTTGTTCGTAAAAACAAAATCTACTAAATTTGTAAGTTAATTACTTTCACACATCTAAAAGGTGAGGTTAATTGGTTGTACTATTTTCCTATTTATTTAATTCAAAGCCATCTCGTAGTCAAGCTCTAGCACATAACCCCTCGGCGTGAATGTAGTTTTCTACTCACCGGACTTGGGATCCATTTTGTGAAATTTCTTTCCTTGTGTTTTCGAAGGTAACCTATTTTGCCGATAGCTTTTATGTGTCCGGTTGTTGCTATTCCCACAGAAAAATGTCTTTTGCAGCCTAATGAAGGATACAATGTATATCCAACTCGAAGTCATTATGTGCAAAAATAAATATGGTTAATATACTTGTATATAAAGGTGCAATGGAACTTTAAATAAATTTCTTTCCCTGCACTTTTATGGAAGCAAGTTTGCAATGTAATTGTACATTGTAAAAAGCATTCAAGGTACTCTTTTTTACCATATTTCACTGAATATCCAAAAATGACGAAAAAAGAATTTCTTTGTGCTGGTCTATGTTAAACCCAAACGAAATTCCCCAAATTAAACTCTTGATTCAGTTATTCTGATGAAACGTTCTCGTGTAAAAGGTTTCGAAATCGAGCACACAGCATGCAATTTGGTAAGAAAGCTCTAGCCATACATTCATCACAACGAATAAGATTAAAGCTCCAAATGGTGAACGTTTCCCTAAGAATAATCCTCGGGTAAAGCTTTTTCTTGTAGCACCAACTACTACCTTTCGCCACTTGATCCCTTGATAGATTAGGTTTTGTGACCATTGTCCTGGTTTACACCCAGAATTTTCTTCTTGAAAGGAATCACCAAAGATTCGCTTTCTTTTTCAATTATCCGTATGAATATATCAAACGTCAGACCACATCAGTTCACTCGATGGTTACCAGCTCACTTGCATCAATATGCATGGGATTATCATGACTGTTTGCATCGCAAGAAATGATCAACCCTTTCTTTCATCTTCGCCTATTGCCTTCTTTTCTCATCTTGAAAAATTTCACAAAATGACACGAGACCCGCTGCAGATTATTGGATGCTTTTTGGACGAGATTAACTTATCACGGAGTTTTCAAATGTTATAGTAATCGCTTTGTTCAATAACAAATGCTCATTGTACTAGATTGTATATGGAGAAGACAGTTTGTTCAAGTGTACGCATGCCGCTTGACAGGATGACCAACAAGACGGGAATTATGTTAATTGAATAAATTCAGATTTTCGTTGATCACGGAATGTTGTGTTGCGTTGGGTTGTAAATAAAAATACTGTTTTGTTAGTACTGAAGCTGGTGGGCCATTCAACGAGGTTAGCAAATGTCAGGCGAGGGAAACTGATCGAAGACTAGGTAAAAAAGGTCAGATATGTGTTTGCAACCACTCCAGGAAACTGAATTCCAAATATGTATTTTCATGACTGTTAAAACAAAAGCACATCAAGGGTTATTCGCAATCGAATTCACATTCCGCAGTTGAAGATTACACTGTACTTGTAGAGCAATTTCTCCCACATATTGACCGTAAAATGGATCGTGTTGGTCCCCTTTTCATTCAACTCTGTGTAGATAGAAATTTTGATAACATTTCTCCCGTCCACGTTTCCAGTTGAATTGCACTATGATTATCTGCGTAATCAATATTTTTAGCTATGATACCAAAATCAATGAGGCGGTATTTTCGCTAGGGGTGACCCCAACTAAGGCGTTTGACCTCATGGAAAAATTTCCTCTTGACATATTTTATTTTCATTCAACCTCATATCATGGCACCATCCAAATGAAGGTTGCTTCAGCAGCATTTTCTGTTTATACGTACACTTGGACTGTAAAACGCCGTTGCGTAGCCATGATAGGAATTGTACATATATCCGTGACACCGCAGTGATAAAAACAGCTATGATTTTGGTGGCCACCTTTTTACTGGAAAAAAATATGTTTTCAGTACGTTCGTGGTGAACACAATCGCTACAATTGACGATTTGGTGCGAAAGCATCAATGTGCACAAAAATGCAAGCTGGGTAACTGAGCTCAAGCAGTTTACTCTATTCACCAGCGAGATTTAGAAGATGTATTGTGAAGACCTGTCGCAACACGTTCAGAAAACTCCTGTGTTAATGTTGGGGCCAAATGAAGCACATGGGCAAAGATGAATAATGTGATCGCTACACGATCTATGGGAGCCATTCAATCCTTGCATTTATTCAAATCAAATCATTTTTTGTTTTTGATAATATTTAAAGTAAAATAATTCTTAAGATTTTATAGCCCATTTCATGAACTAATTATCGTGTTGTATTCACATACAGTATTTTTAAAGGACGAAAAAGAGAATCAGGAGAATGTATGGCACTGAAGAAACCTGAGCGAATATACATTAGATTTTATTCTATAGCGAACGTCAACTACAAAAAAGAAAGATATAATAGGATACCTTTGGCCGTGATATGTCAAGCCGAACTGCTTCACATTCGACACGGAAGATATGAATTGTCTGAATGGAGACTGAAATTTATTATGATACTAGCGGTCATATGCATTATGTTTGTGTTTATGTCCAAACCTTACATGATAGCAAGATCACCATTTTTCCACTTTACTCAAGAGTATTTACTCAATTTACTTTTGATAACCAAATATCTCTGAAATCGGTGCTATGTTCCATAAAAATCATTCATCTGGGCAGCTGACAGTATGCCCAATAGAAGTCCACCGTATGCAAGGCCAGTGTGGGTTCACGAAAAACCCAAACCGCTTTAGCGTTTTAAATTTTTACTCAATTTCTACATCAAGACAATGTATTAGTAACAGGTATTATTGGTAACTTACACTGTGATAAGCAGCGAAAACGAATATAGTTACTGTTGTGAAAGTATGGATTCCAGAGCAACCATGCCTCTGATTCAAATATTATTTTAACTCTGCGAGGATTCTCACAAACTGTAGGAATACTGAATATCAGATAAACTCGAGGATTGCTGCCAAGTAGTTATTGTACGTTAGCTTCATAACATGTTCAGCTGAAGAAGAGATACTTCCTGTTTCAGGTAGGAATTGAATAAATTGCGTTCTGCATTTCAAGAGCTCTGTCGATTGTACCGTAAGTGTTTAAGGCATAAATTCATAAACTTTTTAAAGCATAACTGTTTACATGACAGTTCAACCAATGAAACGTTGCTCCTTGTTCATTATCTTGTGTTTGCATTGTAAAGATATCCATGAACGCAGTTGTTGATGTTTTCTCCTTTACAACACCGAAATCGGTCGTCATTCATTTGACAATTATGCACCTTGTGTTGTTCTCTTCAGCCTACTATAGTGATGTTGTTATCTAGTGAAAGAGCGCGCACCATAAATCGATTCTTTTCAAAGATCACACGTCCAAAATTAAAAGCAAACCACTTGTACATTAAAAGGATGCGACATTTATCCAACGCACATCACACCTAACGGATAGCAAGCAACTTGCATCAAATTTGACTGTCAAAGGTTTGACATTTTCCTTTTTTGCATCGACTGAACTATGTCATTCTTCGAATATATGCACTCTGGGTTTTTACCCAGCTCAGTTCGAATTCAGTAATATATGCAGACCGACATCGGTTTGCATGCATTTTTGCTCAATTCACGGTTTCCTGAAAACCCGAAAACTACTGCTTTGTTTATACGTAAAGAATGACAATCGTGATATGTTCCTGTTGGTCAAGCGTTCTCTTTTCTCTACAAAACTTTATTATCTGAATAACTTGAGACAGAACTTATGGATATTTGTACAGAAGTGGTGACCACTTATTTGAAGATATAGGAATGACATCAACCGAGGAGGTTTGCCGAATCGCAAATGCAAAGGAAAGCCGATTAGGGTTTTCTAATTTTACTCACTGACGATGTCACCTCAGCTAATGATGAAGTATTTGCAAGCAAATTGCTCAGCTTGGCAAACGGGTGGAATGGAATCCAGTTCACACGAGAACCCATTATCTGTATTATATTACCCTTACAATAGGTCCGCGTGCTACGTGGTCCGGTTGTGAACTTGGATTGCGAGCAAAACGTTTCTTCAAACACTACCGTTTTGCATTAAAAAGCGACACAAATTACCCCAACTGGTTCTCTTTTGACCCGGTAACCGAAAAAAGATGCTGAATTAACTAATTAGCCGAGATTTTAAACCTAAAAAATCGGGAAAAGGTGGGAATTGAAATTGCGTATCGATTTTCTAGTTACCAATAAAAACAATCTTATTGCAAATCGGACACTAGTGATTGAGGCACAACAAACATAGAAATTAACAAAACATGCACATAGTAGAAAATTACAAGAAAAGAATTCATTGACAGTCTACTTTTATTGAACATCCGAGTATCAAATGATGCCAAGTGAGGCACCCGCAGAGCAATGCTTTGTATGTGGTTTGAATGGTGGCGTGTAGACCGTGATAGGTTCATTGGTGTTGATGGATCTCTTTTGAAAGAAAATTTAAACGCACTGCTTGTTTGCTCTGTATTGCAACTGATATAGGATGTTTTATTTGTAGGCAACTGTAACGTATACGCGAGTTTGAGTCTGATCTCCCATATGTCAAACGTTTCGTACGTGTGTTATCTAAATTGATACTTTCAAGCTTACAATTCAGGGGAATTCAGCATTGTTTGATAATTGTTTATCTAGATGTTTTCAAAGTTGAATTTATTCAGAAGAAAGTGTCTACTAGATAAGGCTCACCATTGCTTGCATGAAACAAAATGTCTACGAAGCGGTAGTAAAAAGTCAAAGTGGTTGACGATTGCGTCCAGTGTTTACAATATCCTATTGTATCGTTTATTAATAACCAGGAACGAGTCTCAGGAATGACAAGTTGAACAGTTGAGTCGTTTCCAACGCTTACTAAGAATCACACGTAGACGTACCATACAGACATCATTTTCTCACGGTTGTAGCAGGGATATTTAAAAGACTATTACATAAATTAAACAATTTAGAGGGTACAAGCGAACGTCTTGAGGAGGCCTATTCCTTTCAGTTGTAAAACATACAGCCCGCGCACCTGTTCCTCCATAAAACTCAACCACAGAGATTGTGGGCACGAATTGTTACATTTGAGAAAATGCATAAAGCTGAGCAATACATACTTTAGCAGTTGAGGGAGAGCACTTTTCGGTTAGAAATTAGTTTGCCGTTAGATTTTTAAACTTTGCTTTACTAAAGTTTGGTACTTCAGGTTCATCCAGACGTAATAAACCAAACGACTCAAATTCACATTGCAATGCCAACTTCATTATCATGTTTGCTATCAAAATGCAGTATTTCAGGCTACAGAGAGTTTTTCTCTGTAGTAGTGTGAAGAAGCTGTACATTGATTTTGTTTTCATATTGCAAGCATTTATTACCCACGCTTTCGGAATGCATACCACCGAGAACATCTCAAGCCCATTTGCCCGAATAATACGCTCGTCCGATACAGCCCACCTATTGTGGCTTGGTCTCGGTAAATACTTGGAGATATCATAGAAGTCTCTCTGGTCGTTCCATGTTGAACTGAAGTGTACCCTCTAATCACACACAAACTAATTAAGAATTAAGTTTACTGTGATAACTGGGGACCACACGGTATTCTTTCAATTCTCATAAGAACATTACATGAACAAGATTAAACGCGGCAACAGGGAAAAGTTCACGTTTGAAGACAGAAAGAAAACTTCCACTATAAGTGGTTGGTTGTGAACTATCGGGGTTCAACCTCAGCTAATCAGGAAAGATGCACCTACGCAGCACCAATCCAAATGAATGAAACAATTCGTGATACCTTTTGCTGCGTCACAAAGAGCTCGCGTAAAAGTAATCAGAGGGTAGCAATAAAACCTTCTGCCATTGTTTTCCCTTGAATATCGGGCTAAACTGGAATAATATGCACTGAGTACGACTTCAAATACAATATTCAATACTCCGCAAACAAAATCTCTTATTATTCAGCATAACATGTAGACTTTGAGGGGTAAATTTGTACAACATAAACTGCACCAAAAGCGGTAACACTCGTGTCAATTGTCCAAAAACTGTTGTGCAATGTATCATTGGAACCTGTTAAAAAGACATTAAGCAAAACGCTAAAACGAAAAACCGGAAAGTGACACAAATATAAAAATAACTGGATTGAAACCAGTAACACCGTGGAATGGAAACAAGCATTATTCAGCAACGTAAAGTATATTAGTCTGGCTTTTTTCAAAAGCTGAAATGGAAAAATCTAAGCTTGCAAGCCTAAGCCTTCATCTGCGAGTTACACTGTAGAAGGTAATTATTTCACTGAACGAGAACATGAAATGACCCATAAAAGTAACAGTTTTGGTCCTTGAGAAGCTAAAAAGAACTGTATATGTGACTATGCGCTCAGGATTGCCTTTAATGTCCCAAAAGGCTCACAAAAGCAGGTACTCATTACCGCAAAGTTCCAATGAGAATGACACAG
>UZAN01040999.1:14514-42749 GCA_900618425.1 Echinostoma caproni
GGCATCAAGATCAAAGCACACCTTCTCATTTATTAGTGAAGCTTTGCAATATGAAAATTTGTAAAATATGAATTTTTCAAACATTCGTTGACCTCAGAATATACCGATGGTTTTTGTTCTGACTCGCCTACAGCGGTGTGACGAAAGGTTGTGCGTCGAGGCTAAAGGACTGCGGGTCGTGGCTAAAGCATTGCGGGTTTTGGCTAAAGGAATGTAGGTCAAGGCTAAAGAATTGTGGGTTTTGGCTAAAGGAATGTAGGTCGAGGCTAAAGGATTGCGGATTTTGGCTAAAGCTTGATGGGAAAAGGTGTAGAAAAACCACAAGTTCAAAAAACCGCAGAAACTACAAAATAGTTATCTGTACGTTTTGCCGGATGGACCAATTTCAGTTCCTGCATGGCGCATATCGATTATTTTGTCAATGGTGTGATAGATGATAAAGCCTTTCGTTTGAAAGTCTTTGTCTTCCGGGGAAATATACTACCATTGATCGTGTTTAGAATAAAATTCTCGAAAGGCTTTGTGAACCAGTCATTGTCGTATCTTTCCAAAAGCTTAAAAGATCAAATATTTTCACTTTGAGGTCTAATCCTTGCCAAATGG
This sequence comes from Echinostoma caproni, assembly GCA_900618425.1. Taxonomy (NCBI): domain Eukaryota; kingdom Metazoa; phylum Platyhelminthes; class Trematoda; order Plagiorchiida; family Echinostomatidae; genus Echinostoma; species Echinostoma caproni. The sequence goes on from UZAN01040999.1 coordinate 15,118, forward strand.
TAACAGTTCAATGTTTACCAAATTGAAAAGAAGAGGTGCTAAACCTGAACCCGCAATAACAGCCCAAGTGTGATTTGAGTTGACCAGAATGATCGCCTTGTCGTAGTAATAAGCTAATGCGATGCGTGTTTCTCAAAGTTGTTTCAACGTAACGATGCGCTTTCCATAGATCCGCCCTTATAAAAATAACTTGGTCGCTACTGACACCATACCTTATTCAGACAATTCGGATGATTGTTGGTGGTGAGACTATTTCCAATTAACTTAGACATCTACCACAGGCATTATTGGTTCATTTCTTTTGAGAGGTGAAAAAATGGTAAAATTCCCTAAAACATCCGGGAGGCGAAACCAACGAATCGGAAAATAAGTTCATATGAGCAGTATACGGTTTCTGGAGGGGGGGGTGACATCATTTAAACCTTTCTACGATATTTTCTGCTGACGAGAGATGCATCAATTTTTGAGATTCAATATCCACTAATAAGGAATACTGGTGCGCAACAGCGGGGAGGAGCACTCTTTGGTTTGAAGAATCACAAGAAGCCAGTTGCTGAATACGGTCAACCGAAAGTCGTTTTAGGATTAAGGCCATGCACTGTACGTGAACGAAATATCACTTTGAATAAGTAGTGCGGATAGATGTAAACATTCAAATGAAATTTTCCAAAACAAAAAGCGAAACTCAGAGGACAACTCTCCTCGGCAAATGGGTTGATTACATCAAAAGATTTGGGCACGTAAAATTAGGCGTAGGAATATGATAAGAAACGCTCTCTCAGTGATATTAAGTATTGCGATAATGCAACCGAGGTTTGAAAGGGAGCACAGAGTGTGTTTATCGGGTGTTCAGCAACAGATCCATTCGGATTTCTAGTGATCGCCTGATCATCATTACTACATCATGGACTTCACTAAATACTTTGGAATGTGTTGCATCTTCTGTGATAACTAACGGATTGCTCTGTCGATACATGCAGCAAGCCAAATACAGAAGTCGTAAACCATATATTTTATAGTACGAAATGGGAAATCATGCGGAAAATAAACTTACAGACACACGTATTGTCACGTAACGTGTAACCGAACGGACAATCGCAAGTGCTCTCATCGTCTTTCATAACACATTTCCCTTTGCCACAGTCTAGTTTTCCACTAGCGCATTTATCGATTTCTGTGGATTTGTTGAATAGGAATGGGAACAGTGCAGGAATTAGATAAGAAAACAATGTAAATATCAGTCGAAAATTGTGACAAGAACGCTAAGCGATTTCATTAAAACATCAGTATCATCAACCCCATGAGCGATTGATAGTAAAAAGGCGTAAATGTATCGTGCCAACGAAACGTACAAAGCAGTGGCACATTTTGGACATGATTTGGATTTCATTTTGTTTGAACTCCATAGCAAAGTAATGCCAGCATTTTCAATAAAAACGCTTCAACGTGAAGTTTATTTACGGATAACCATTTTTAATTTGAATTCCATAAATGAGAGTTCACTCATCTTTCACTCCCCCTCTCTCTCTGATTGTTGGAATAATGTTGAACAATATATTTCTACAACACAAGTCCTGAGTTACGTAATCATAGAAGTACAGATACGAATGGTTCGGACCGATCGAATTCTACCACCTCAAAATTGTTTTTGGTAAACAGTCAGTAACTTGGGTAGGCATTTGGAGGAGCTCATATGACGATTTCAAAATATAAACAGAAGAATCACTGGGTGAGAGTAAGTCAAAGGATTTGACTAATACGATGTCATTTGATAACAGAATAAGGAGTTTGTGCAACGAGGCGCGAAATGAAGATGGAAGGAACAAGTCCATTCGAAATCCCGAGCGCCTACAGCAACATGACCAAGAAAAATACAACAGAAGGGGAATACATGCATGCACTACCGAAGATAATATAGAGGGCGAGGATTTTGCGCTCACCGGTCTGTGGGTTTGTGTTGGCACCGGAAATTTACGGTCACCGAACTAAATCTTCCCAGTTGATTTTCTAATAACCGGAAACCGGTATTCAGATTGAACCCGTGTACTCAATCACCTTGCATGGCAATGAATCTGTTTTGGTCCGATTATCACGGACACGGGAATTTAAATAACTTAGTGCGTTACTCTTGATTTGAGTTTTCGGAATAAATTATTCCATCAAAACCACCCAGGTTATTGTTCCAACAATTATAATATCGGGAAGCATGCATGTATAAACGAAGCGGTGGATTGGGGTGGAAATGATCCCTGAAAAGGACAAACTAATGACAAGAAAATACTCTGATCCTGACTACAGTCTAGTTTGTCTGGCAGCTTGAATTACATTCCGCTTCCTCCGGGCTGTTGATCGAAATGACACTTCACGCCGTTCCTGCTATATCAGCCATATATTAGACAAACGTTTGGTGCTTACCAAATGGAAACATTTTTATGCTGCACTGATTTTTGTTTTAGCCGTATGATTATTCATTCCGGTCCCAATGGTCGGTGTGAACAGATAAATTAGATCAAATAATAACCACCATTTAATTGACTTTTTTCGTCCTTTATTTTCTTCCCAACTGTTCCTGATCACGAGCAAAGTGACTTAGGATAACTGAACACTTTGTGATATTTTTATTGGTGTCCAAAAATCTCACAAACAGAGGAGGAAAATGCAGCGCAGCTTACCAACACAAACGCCATTTTCAAGTGTGTAACCGTCATTGCAGACACATTTAGCATCTCCATCGTCATTGACGCATTTTCCATTGGTACACACAAGCGTTCCAGTGATGCACTCATCGATATCTAAAAATAAAAGAATAGACAGATTTTGGAGCACCAAACCTATTTCCGCACTTCAAATACATTTACCCGATGCATTGAAGTTCTACGTATTTCATCAGCATGGAATCAACTTCGTAGAATACCGATTTGGGAAGGCCGAAAACACCAGGTCACAGTTTGTGTTCCACGTTTCAAGAAAGACCTTTGGCTGTGCTACAGATTGATTACTTCACCTTGTACCACATTATCTCTTCAGGTTTGTGACAACCCTTAGCCAATTGAACCTCGCGATGAACTATTTATTTCATGGTTTAAAGCCGTACTTGGCGAAAAAGGTTGGTGTTGAAGGTACAGCTCAGATCACCTTTTGTAACCTACAACAAATAAGTGTTGCGTATAGGCGTGAACCATTTCCTTCTGTTTTAAAACCACAGCCTCATTATTTACTTTTCCTTACTGATACCTTAGATGACTATATCCTTTTCCATGACAACTCGGCTCGAATCATCAAATCGCTCCAGGAAGATTCTCGGATATGGGCTTACCTGCCATATTCTAGCATTACCTATCATCCGTATTGGAAGATATACCTGTAATCTTTGCAAAGCTGAGTGACACGGGCAAGGCAAAAAATATTTCAGACAAGCTGATGGCCAAACGGTTGAATCGCTCATCTCTCGAAAGCCTCGTCTACCAGATGGAATGGTACAAGCAGTGATAGTATAGTGGATTGCATTTGATACCCTATATTACCATCATCACACTCAGGCGGTATTCATTATGGTGGCACTAGATTCGTGAAATCCCCTTTGTTGCTCCTTGTGATCCGGAGTCCATTTAAGTTGAGGCAAGCTACACATTCTAGAGCCTACTCTCAACGTGGCAATGCGGCAGCTGGCCTTTTATCGAGTCCCGTTAAGTGAAGTGCACAAAGCTGCTTACGTCCACACTAGCGCTGGGCGCATATAAAAGAGATTTTCCGTTGATTTGCGACTGTGTTGGCAGACGGTGCATCTGTTGTGGACAAATAAGTTACTGTGGTATTCCTTATTCATACTTTCACCGTCCTTTGGATGAAGTATAGAGACGAAATAATGGGCCCCACACTGGAATTTAGTTGTATAGTAGTCATACTTTGAAAGTATTCAATCTGTGAACAGGTTCTAGTAGCATTGCAAGATTGAAATTAATGGATAGAAATGAAAATCAATGATCATGGAAGACATGTATGTATCGTTTATTATTCAGTGTGGTGAACTGAACGTAAAGACCAAACAATTACTTACTTACTGGGGACAGCACACAGGAGGCGAGTGTACAGATGTGATTGACTCCTACGAATACACTTCGGTGTCAAAATATCAATGTATTTCAACCGCCTACTCAATTCCAAATTTCACATCATATAGCATTCACTGAGCATTTAATTGGGATCCTATATTTAATAAGTATTGCTCCTTTTTTGCATACGACAGCAACAGTTTCTAGTTGTGTTTTCGAAGTCAATTTACACCTTCGAGGTGTAACATACGGCCACAGATCTGCTTGAGTTCAGCTTCGACTTTCAGAAAAATGAATGACTCAGTAGATAGATTATACCAATTTATACGAAATCGGTAGTCCCTTCTACCAAGGAGGAAGCTTTCGCAAGCGAACACGCAATGTTCGGTTGGCGGTCACCCTTTCATAGCACATATGGAACAACCATCACTTTATGTTGTCTTGGAAGCGTTGAGCGTATGAGCTAGTCGTCTAACTGATGTTCCTGCAAAGTGCTTATTGTTAGCTACGCAACTGTATCGGTGTTCACACACTGAAGAACGCATTTGGCTTTTATAGAGAACGCTGAGTGAGGCTAGACCAGTGTGTGATGCTTTTGGGTGATGGAAGGTAAACGTGGTCAGAGTAGGACCTTGTACGAGGATTGGGAAACTCAAGCTGAGATTATTAGTCACCTGTATTACAATATAACTACCGGTTATGGAACTCAGGAACAATCCAAATTTTTATCAATAAAATTTCGTGGTATATACAGTTTTACAGTGCGAATATTGGAAGTGCTTTAGACTGTTCGATTTACTTCTTTCTCACTATTCAACTCTCTGTGATTAGCGGAAAGAATGAAATCAATTTCACAAAAGATGGATTGTGGAGACTAGAACTCGGTTCGATATCGCGCAGGTAACGGGCGACAACTCCGCTTTTTTATTCTAAGGTAATCCATAGAAAGAAAAATCTCTGAAACAGATTACAGATGAAAAAGGACAGACTTGATATTTTGATATAAGGAATATCAATTTAAACCAGGATCCAATCAACATATGCACATCACTGAATAGGGTTGATATTGGGGTTTTTACTCAATACCCCTTAAAGGTGTTTATGCGAAATTTCACTACGTCCGGAGTGATGTTCACCTAGTTTCCCTGGATTTACCAGAAAAAGCAAAACCTTGGGTTCGATTGACCGGAAGAACAGACTGATACAAACCGATGAACAAAATAACATCAAACCCCTTTCTATCTATGTGGTAAAAGCCAGTACGTAGTGAAAACTTACCAACACATGTGCGGTCAAATTTGAAACCAGGAGGACAATCACAACGGTATGAACCAGGAAGATTGGTGCAGGTTCCCAAACCACAAAGGTACGGATCTTCACACTCATCAATATCTGTGAGCGGATAGAGGGAGTGAAATGCATTTCGCGGTGTGTGCCGCTGATAGTGAAAACGCCTAGGAGTTCATGATTTAAAAAAACTCAAGTTAATCAAACGGACATTATTATTACTATTATTTGCACTATTACTGGGTTTTAGGTATTAGCGGTAGCAAATATGAAGGTTGGATACATACTACGCAAGTTCCAAAGCCAGAGTTTCATATCCTGGTTGCATGTTTGTATTAAAATTCAGCAGAATTTACGCATCATTGAACAATGTTCTTTGATTTTCATGAATCTAATTTGCCTGGTTATGCTTGTGGAAATGAAGAGGTGATCGAGAGGAAGTTCATTCTATTGGACCGTTGAGTTTGCTTAATGCTGTTAATTTGTAGACTACAGTGGTGTTTTTCTTGTAGGAAGCATTGTGCAGCCCACTTTGGGTTCCTCTGATCCACCAGGTCGATCGGTAATGACACTAGGTAATACGAATGAGTGTATTGAAAACTGAATCTCATGCATCTAAGCACTTCACACACGTGCCGTTTTATTCGTTCAGTATCTCTCAAATCTGTCCCGGTAGCATTAGTAGAGCTATTTTGCTGTGTTCAATTCCCTTCTGTATTGTTTATTCAGATGATTAGTTTAGTTAGACAAGCGGATGATTCATGGTTCTTAAAACTGTACTTTGAATTAAGCTTTCCAGTTTATTGATACCCATGAGAGAAGAAACCACCAAGTTGAGATTACAGGCTAGACTGGTACGATATGAGCGAAGAAGAATTTCTGCAAACCCACGAAAATGTTTACCAAAACTGTTTGTCGTTTGAGGAGAATGATGGACAAATGAAATATTTTCAAATTAAGCGAAGAGGCTATGGTAACCAAACATTTATAAATAGCCGCATATTTCCTTTTTGGTCTTACAAAACCTTGTTTTGAGTGTTATCTTCAACTACGGTTGGAAACACATTGGTTACCAATGTAGTCTGTTGTAGTGTCTTTTTATAGACCTCATTGCTGTTGATATCATAATGAAGATGACAATATTTCGCAAATATCTAACTGATAATTGCATAAGCATATAAGCAACAAGGAAACTGGTTCAGGCAGGGTCAGGAGCAGTTGAACGATATTACTTAGACCTCGAATTCTCCTGCCCTTGTTCTCTGTGAACCCAAACATTGTGGTTGGATCAAGATTCAATCCACGGATTAAGAAACTTGTTGGGGGAAGAGAGACGGGTGTCTTGATTTCTGTGTTTCCACCAACATTCTGGATCAGTATTTCAAATGAGCATCATGGATCAAAGAATAACTCGAACGCATATAAAATGTGGCATGGAGTATACAGGAAAATTGGGTTCCACAAAAATGGTCACATTTTTGTCACTTCAACAAATCAAGGTTATGTTACATGCAACGTATCGCCCAGGATTTCTCACTTACCCACACATCTTTCATTCTTAAGATGGTATCCGTTTTCGCAAATGCACTGGTAGGAACCAAGTTTGTTTAGGCAATCACCAGTATTTCCACATTTATGTGTACCTATTTGGCACTCATCAATATCTGAAGTGAAAATAATCAATAACCTTTGATCTGTCAACCATTATAATTTTCCACATATGTTATCCATAACTGAAACGGAATACACCATTGAAATATTCGTTTATTTATTTGAACAACCCCGCGGAGTTCCCCTTTGGTAATTTAATCTTTGCACAACTGATTAGAGGCTTTCTTTCGAGCGACATTAGATAATTCTGTTCATCCTTCACCACGCTGGAAAATGTTTCCAAATTCATCTAACCGAGAATGAACAATTTCCTTGGTTTCTATATCTGTTTTGACTATTACACCTCATTACATTTTATCCAAGTCTGACTGAAGATGAAACGTGGTGGGATACCCGCATACGGCCCCCAAACACCATCAACAATTTATAGCATTTAGTGTTTGGCTGAGTATCCGCTGAACAGAAATTTTACATTTGAAAATCTGGGAGATGTTGTATTTCTTTCTCCTATTTAATTTTCTGACGGGTTAGCTGCCTGTTACATTTTCCATTCTATATATGACCATCACAGTGGTGAACTGCCAAGTTTTGTGTTATCATTTTATCACGATGGTGTCTTTACATGTATTGATTGCGATGACAGAAAGACAAACTAGTATTTGTGATTCTCCATGATTTTCCATTTGTTCCCCTCAGTCCAGTTAACCTTTTTCGTTCACAAACAAGTAGCTGAACTGCAATGAAAATACACTTTCTTATGCGCTCTCTCTTTCTTCTTGAGATTGTTTCAATACTTATGCTTCTGTGCAACTCTCGGCAACAGCGCCATTAATATTTTTATCGTCATTGTTTGCTTCTAAGTGAACAGTTTGGTTTTATGGAGTGCTGTTTACTTTGCTTTGCAGATTCACCGTTATCCCAGCGGGGATTTATCGGTCAGTGTTTTCAGGCAGTCCCACCTCGTTATCGATAAAATCATATCTCCACCGTTATGGTCTCCACCTCCCCCAGCGAAGTACGGTCTCTAGATGCGAGAACATTCTGTCACGCATATGTCTCAGCTCCGTTGCAGCGGGCGATCACGGACCCCGTTCATGTCACACTTCCCGTCAATGGATTCATCTGATTAATTTAAATAACGTTTCCGCAATTAGTGGTACTGCGTCATCAGTTTGTTTTCTCTGAACATATGGTTATTTAACGAGGGTAACGCAAGATAACAGAAATTTGCGGTTCATCATTGGTACACGAAACTGAAAAACAAAAATAATTTAAATCCCCGGTCGTGAACTTATTTGACACTTGACTATCAAAGTAAATGTTCAAATGTGAATGTAATTCCTTTATAGTCAGTCATGCGGTAGAGTCGGATTTGTCCTATTGAAAATGAACTTGTACTGACATCCGGATAACGACTTTGCTCAACCGGAAAGAGTGAAGCTTTCAAGGCACATTCTGTTAACTGGTTGCGAAATTAAGTCCTGAAATAAAAAGCTTCAATGATCACATAATGCGCGCCAATTGTATCCGAAACACCTTTCATTTTCATTTGATTTTTGTTCGCACAACGCGAAAAAAGTTCGTTTAGGATGCAGTTAAAACATGGACAGATCCGTAAACAGTCAGTATCCCGTTGACCGGCGGAATTCTACTGACAAATATGTGAAAACAGAGTACCTTGAAAATTACAGTGAGACAAGACAACCATAAATAATAAATAGTACTTCCGCGATTCTTGAGGTTTTTGTGATATTTTGATGTAAATCTCTAAGTTCAGTTGTCTAAAAATTCGTTGTTTTTTGAGCCTATTGAGAAAGATTTGGATTCTTTACTTACAATATAGCCCAACAACGGAACAAAATTCAGCTTGTATGTGTATGCAACTTTTCACCATGGAACATAGACAAAGCTCAAACGCATATGAATTGAAACTGTTCTTATTCGGTCAACGGTGGGTTAGTACATACCATATTTGATATGCTCGCGTGGATACCAGAAATTGTTGTTCACTAATATCTAAGCAACATCAGTTCCTGGGCTGCTGTTAAAATAGAGTGAAGGCTAGAGGTGATTTTTACCAAAAGAAAACAAAAACGTTGAAAAGAAGTTTAAGCTATAACTTTCAAAGAGAGCCGAGAAGCTAAAGCTTCAGCAGATTCCCTCAAAAAAGTAAGAAAGTAGATGAAGTGGTTAGTTTCTTTGAAAACACACGAAATTCACCAAAAATTACGATGAATCCGAAATCACTTTTGTTCGATAAGCCAGTTAGATTGGGTGACATTTGAAAGCTAAAAACAGTTCCAAGTACACGTATGAGAAAATTTCTACGAATGATATTGGGGAGAAAGAAATGGAATTTACAGATTAAAATCAGGAAATATGATAGATTGCAGTCTGTGTTGCGTTTCCGCATTTATTTCAAGTTAAATGGAATCCTGGGGCAGTGAACATAAAGCCAACACAAACACAAATGTATTTTGCTAGTAATCGCACCAACGGTTAGAGAATAGCACCATGACGATAAGCTGGCGCGACCACACACACCTTGTGCAACGCAACGACAGGATTACGTTTAGATAGAACCTAAAGTTTTGACGTTCCATACCTGAGGCTCTCATCCTTACTCCGCTGCAAACCTCTTGTGATCGGCAGGTGAGGTGGGTTTTTCATAATATCCATTATTTGTGTTACCTTGATGCACTCAAACCATCCTGAAGCAAACGGAGGAATACTATTTTGCGAAATGAGAATCTGCATTATGCTAAACCAACGTTTTGGCGTTTTAAAACTAAACTGACTGATTGCACGCAATTGAATTGAACGAATGTGAATAAAAATTTCTGCTTGCCAACATATTTAAACAAATCTACAAATAAAAATTTTATACCAACACAGTTATGGACTATTTTCACTCTTTCTTTTTTTCTCACTATCGTGAACAGCTGTTTAAGAATGATAACTATTTTGTGTTTTGGGCATTTCGATGATTTTCGTGCGAATAAGTATTTTGTGTTTACAAGTGACTGCAAATTAATAATAGGCGAGTCCCAAAACAAATTTGTCTGATTCTGATTGTCGAAGTGAGGTGTTAGTACGGGACCTTTTTTGTTCGCGAACGTTGGCTGGTCATGCAGCGTCAACATATGACTCGGTTTCACTTTTTGCATTCTCAAATGATGGCCACTTTTCCGCTCAACTGTATTTTAGAATAGATGGAGGAAGTAGTAGTGGTAGTAGGAATAGTAGGCTAAGCTTAAGATAAACAATTCAGATACATTGAATTTGCCAATACATTGAGTAGCGACACAAGCGACACAGCTTGCGAATCAGTCGTTTCATGGTGCCACTGATTATACCCACTGCCTAACAATCCCTGTATTTTTAGGTCCCCTGGTCAAGAAGTTTGTACCCTTTTGTCGATTTCTGATTTGACTACCTTTCTTGACCTCCTTCCATCCGCTGCCTACCGCAAGAACAATGAGCGCCAATAAAGCCTACTAAGCCAAAGATGCAAAATGCGCACCAGTCGCACATTCTGTGAATGTCAAACAACTTCCTCCGACCCTAGCCAAAATTTCCCAAAATACTCCGCCAAGCCTCAGATTTCCCAACAAACACACGTAATGCGGTATAAATACCAGTCTGGACACCCATAGCTTGTATTCATCCTGTTTTGGTAACGGTCAAATCTTTCTGTTATTTAGCAGCCGTGGATGAACTACTGCAGGGAAAATTCAACTCTTCCCAACCAACTGAAGCTTGCCCTGCGTTGGCATGATGATATCAGGGAAACGGATTATGAGATAGAACTTGATGGATGTGACTTATGCATACTCACTGATTCAATCAATCATTAGAAAATTATGGTATACAAATGATAACAGTTAAATATAATTCCATGACTATCATTGGTTTTTTCAACCGGCTTACCGACACAAGTGATACCGTTAAAGTTGTAACCAGGGGGGCATTTGCAATTAAATCCACCCAATAAATTAACACATTGGCCGCTTGCACAGTCCACTTGTTTGGTTTCGCATTCATCCACGTCTAACAGAAAAGAAATACATAATGAAGAGACATTGTTTAACAATCCTCGATACTAAATCATGGTTTCGATTATCTGGAAAAAAAACATGCATGAACAATAAAGTACATCGAAACTCAAAATTTTGAAAGAAATTAACAGTAGAAGTCCATTGACTCAAATACGGGATAAAACCAGGGATCAGATAGATAGGACGGTAACATATTAACGTTTCGGCTACCGGATAGCTGATCGGATCACTTTTTGTGGGCATCGCACCTCAGCATTAATTTCTGAGGTTATGATCTGGTTGGAACTATGCTAAACTGAATAGATGAGAATGCCAAAACACTACCAGCTGTTTTCATACCCACTCTTTTTTCTCTTCCGTGAACCCTTTTTTCTTTCACATTCAGTGAAATCAGGCTTCGGTAAAAACTATCTATCCGCTCTGTTCAGATGCTCAATTAAGGTGGTGCTATTGGAGAGGTTTAACGATAGATTTAGATAGCAAACGTTCATTAGAGTTTGGCTGATTTTCTTTCTCCCTGGTAGTATCACACCAACATTCCTAGGGGTTTGTTTCAGACGTAGAAGAAAAAGTTGTTGTTGAAAGAATAAGTTGTTGTCAAATCTAGGAACTCTATCAAAAATACTGTACTTGCTACCAAACAACGGAGGTTCGACGTCCCTAAAATATTTGAGCTTATGCAGTATCAACGATAGAAACTGAAAATAGTGACAGACGCATTTTGCATTTGAGTTATGGTAACATTTCGCGTAACAGTATAAATGTGTTGGGTTCGTCGAAACGTTCGAACCTACGTTACTCTCCACCTAAATTGTCAAGCCATGGGATATTTCGGTAACTAATGAGTATTAAAAATTAATTTCGAAACCGCAAGCTCATACATGTTAGGTTCCTTAAGTCGTACAGAATAACGGTTACCTTATCGATCGAAAATAGATACCTGGTAGTGTTTAACCTAATACAGAACCGATTATTTGTTACAAAAAGTCCGGGGTTCGATTCACACTTGGATCAAAGGATTTCTAGCTTTTCAGTTCATATTTCCACTGTAAAGTTCACATTTTGTTTGACATTTCAAAATGTCATATGATACAACAACACGGCGTGTGTTACCGTTGACAATGTAATAAACTGATTCAATAATTCTATGCGACTCTGGGGAAGTTTTATCCCAAGTTGAAGTATTCAAATATTACGTATGCTTCATTATAACCACCTCGGATTGATGGATTTTGAAATATTACAGTTACCTTTGAGACAGGACACCTTGATGTGCCATGGCTTAATTTCAGTTTTACAGATACCCTACATACAGCTGGTAGCAATTGTTTCTTCGAATTTCGAGTTTCAGTCTAACGAAAGGCATAGGCAGTGTGGACTTAGAGATGAGACTGGTTCATTATATATGGAAAAAACAGTTTTTGGAGGAGGAAATTTTCGCACTGGAATAAAGCTCTTATACGTTGTCTTTTGCGATCACGTTATTCACATCTGTTGCCTCTCCCCTCCTAATTTCTTGTTGTGATGTTTTTTTCAAGTTTGTAAGACGTTAGAATCATCCGTTGGAAGCTTGAAGAAAATTATGCTGGTTTCACTGGTATAGGGCATTCCCTGTTTACGGAGAACAACAACGGAGCTAAATATATTCATCTGTTGTGGCAAAAGAAACTTGGGCCTTATCACCGTCATGATCCTTGAAATCGTACCTTTGCAATTGTTGTTGTTGTTGCTGCAATGGCTGTTGACATTGCCCCACTTTTTACACATTATTTTTATTACACACTTTTTGCAATGAACAGTAGATGGGATGAAATCCATGGTCACGAGGACCTGCCATTTAGTGATAGAAACCGTTGACCTATGCCCCGGCACTTGAACTGGCGAACCACAAAGGGTTTGGATAAGTCAGATATTGAACCGGACGACAGAACGCAGCCTACCACCGGAGTGGGTGGTGGTGACAGGTTTCAAATCTCGGACCATAAGGTCCAAGATATTCTGGCGACAGAGCTTAAAGCACTGTGCCACCCACACCAGGGTCTTATCTTTCTTACAGATAATGTTATAGATCTCATCGTGATTTTGTTAGATTCGCATCGGTCTAGGAAAACGCTGATTTACTTACTTTCTCGGATTCGTTCATTACAGTCACTTTAAGCGGAAGAGTTTAATTTTATGCCCATTTGGGTTATCATGAGGAACAACGAACGGTAAAGCTAAAATCAAATGTGCCGGCCTTTATAACAACTGGAGCGATAAGATGGACACGTACGATCATATAACTGCAGCTTGAACGTCAAGCTAGTTTGTGTCCTATTCGTGTGTGCGTTGTATTGTACGCGTGCATTTGCATGTTGTTTAGACCATATGGTCAAATTAAAGCTTGCTAATTCTACGGAAGCCAACCATTCTGTACGTCAGTTAGATACTGATGTGTGTGTATGAATGTTCCGTGGTTTGGAGACAGATTTATTTTTGCAAGTCACAATAGTGTATGGAGAAACGTTCCTGAAGTCTGTCCTTAAGTTTTGAGATGTTTTGGTGATCTAAGTAACATGATGTTCATGTTTATTCAACCTTATATTTCTCAACGGAGTGAGAATGCAGCATTAGAGGGGTTACTTGTTTCTAAATGTTTACTGGGCTGATAATCCAGTTATTTCAAAGCATCGCCTTTACATATACATTATATATCCGCTTATTGGTGAGTCTAGTCAATCACAAAGAACGTTTTGTATCTTTTCAAACTTAGTGATGTTAATTTAAAAGCTTGAATATTCCCATGATGGCATTGAGAAAACGAATCGGTGAGCGGACAATTGTTTTGGATATTCCTAGTTATGCTCTTACATATCATATAGTGAAAAAAATATTACATAACGATAGCCATTGGCTCATTTTAAGGACAGTATTCGAAGGAAGACAGTAATAGGAGTGGATATGTGTGTAGAAAAGTTTAACGTGTTAGTTGATGTGACCTTTCCCCACTTGGGTCAAGTGACTCTTCGCAAAGTGACCAACCGAAGCATTCGCGTTTACCAATCCTTTCATTGGTTTTTAAACATTGTCATAGGAGTCTCATTTTTATGATCTCTTATATTTTATTGCTACAATGGGAAAAAGGTTTATTTTAAAAAGTCAAAATCGCTACTTATTATAGAATAATATCATTTTAATGTCATATAAAAAACGGCACGCACCTTCACATGTATATCCGTTAAACCAATAACCCCTCGGACAATCGCATGTATATGTCCCGTGAAGTTCAATACAATTTCCTTCACCGCAATTCAAGATTTCATCCACACATTGATCAATACCTGACAAAATATGAAACGCAAAGTATACATTAACATGTCCATATATTCCAAAATGCCTTGAAATCGTCAGAAAATTAATGTGGGCAACAAAATTCGATATTCTGAGAGATATTNNNAACGTTTTACAATAATCACGCAGAAAAGTCCATCAACATTGCTTCCTTTAGTAATTGTAAAATATAGATGCCGGTGATTTATTCCATCAGTTTCTTGGTACTGTGATTAAATCAATCCAGGTATGTATGTATTATATCTCCTACTCAACTTTTCCCTTTCGCTGAATCCTCTGCTTGTTTGTATCTTTTTATTACCTCGTGCATAAGTTTCGTTCAAATTGGGATGGGACGAACAAATGGAAAACCTTGTTCTCTACATACAGTCCATTCACGAATCCCTTCACTATTTCAGTAGTTAGGCTATTTCATGATGAAAATAAGTGTATGCCCATGAAAGTGTGAGTAAACGGGTGGAGAGAATAGACTCACGGACACATGTGCCTTCTTTAAAAGCATAACCAGTGGGACAAACACATGTGTACGATCCAGGTAAATCCACGCAGGAACCCGCGCCACAAGGGGATACGTCGCACTGGTTTACATCTGCGCATGTAAAGAGCAAGCATTTATTTGGATCACATTGGAGCCATTAGTATTATTTTTATCAATGTTATATGTGAATTCATAAAAATGTTTTGCTTTAGTTATGTGAAGATCATCAACAGTGGCCGAGCTTTTGTCGTTGTGGTAGTTGTGGTGCTAATGTCACTCTTGCCACGTGTTGTTAAAAGAACAGTTGTAGTTATAGCCGTAGTGCAATTTTCACCACAGTACTTTTTATCGCATTTGGACAGAGTCATTTTCAAGGCTACAGAAACTACTAGTTGAACCAACCATGTCGTAATAATCAACCGAATTTTATCTAGGGTATTTTGAAAATATTTTATGAACCTAAAGTCATGATTATCGATAGAGCAAAAATGAAACCCTTCTCACTGTTCAAATAAAAAAAAACGGAATAGAGTTTTACTTCAACTGACGTCATCAAAT
The DNA here is from genome assembly GCA_900618425.1 of Echinostoma caproni. Taxonomy (NCBI): domain Eukaryota; kingdom Metazoa; phylum Platyhelminthes; class Trematoda; order Plagiorchiida; family Echinostomatidae; genus Echinostoma; species Echinostoma caproni. The sequence continues at coordinate 30,492 of UZAN01040999.1, forward strand.
GCATGCGTGATTTCTTTTCTTTACCTATCAGTAAATTAGTTCAGCATTTTGTTTTCAAATGAAAACAGTTGCTATTTAAAATTTCAGTACAAATTCAGAAAGTCTTTCTATGATCCGCTTCCCGTCAGTGGAAAAGTAGCAATGGGATCTTGTAATTCGGTCTCTCTCCTAAATCGAACATCAAATTGAATGTGCTCAAATAATTAGACTATTTCAATATCGCTCCCATAACGGCTCAACAAATCCGTTATTAACCTTGACAATCCACAGGGAATCTGGATCCTTTTATTTGTAATTGATTCGTCATCATGATTACCATGATCATTTAAACAATCCTCATAATAAGTAGTATGCGGATGACGGGACAAACTTTCCCTGGAAGCAAACGGCCGGTTTCGCGGTTCTTGCCGCTCTTCAGGCATTCCTTTCCGGTAATAGTTTGTCACCTCATTCATATACTTATACTCAGCAAGTGCATTTTCTTCACAATAACCTTGTTTGCCACACCGGGTGGTTTTGGATGAACAGTACTTTCCGATATGGTCGATTGGAGAAGCAGCATTGTGATTCGATGTTTTTCTGGTGATATATATATATATATATATATATATATAATGAGAGTTTGCAAATATGCATAAATAACATCCGACGCACCCCTCCCGAAAATACGCTCGGTCTCATCTATGCACGTACGTAAGGATAATCTCACATAATCAATCAGCCATACGTCCAATGAACCGCCTCAAAGACGGGTTACTTAATGAAACATTAATAGCACCATTCGCACACGGAAATGTGACTTAGTCACGTTTATTTGATAGGGCATACATAAATGTCAATCCGATTAGATATTCTTTACGAATGTGAGCGCTTCGTGGTGGACAGGTGCACCACAATGAATGTTTTACACCGTGTTAGTCCAGTGAAAATGTTTTACTACTTCTGGGTAACTCTAAGCGCAGGTGGTTCCACTCCTGGCGTGACCGAATCATGAGCTCATTCAAAATGCACCCTGACTTTCTTGTTGCATGCACATTCTTGGGAACTGAAAAGAATCGGTGACCATAATAATTTGAAAATTGATGAACCAAAGTAATCAAAGTAGAATACTATAGATAATATGATACTAATTTGGCTTTGGAGTGAACTGAAAGTGGTGTTTGCCTTCTTTTTTTTGTTGGTGATAGTCGTGGAGATTTGGTAGTTTTCAATGGCTTCTATTTGACCTCACTGCCATCCAACTCAATATCAAGGCGATCCCCCGTCGCAGTCTCATGTAATTCCGCACTCCACGTGACAGTTGATAGAAAGCTAAGCAGCAAATAGGACCAACGGATCATTTTTGATCACGGGGTTCCATTTCATTTGCCCTTAACCACAGAATTGTTGAAATATAGCTATTTCTTTGTCACCTTGAATGATAATTCAATATGGATAATACTAAGTCAGTGAATGTGAGAGCTAATCAAAAGGGTTTTTCCTTTTCGTTGTATCATAATAATCAGTGAGCTGGGCGTTGAAAATATGAAAGAACACAATAAATGTGATTAACTTACCGCTACAAATTTTCTTTCCGGTAACAATATTTGTATCTTGTTGGTAACCTGGTGGACAAATACACTCATAATTACCAAGTACGTTTTTGCAAGTTCCTGGTCCACATGTGTCGGGGTTTCTCTCGCATTCATTAATATCTAAAATTTATGAAAATAGAAAGCCGTTGCTGATTCCCAACGTCTAACCAACGAAGTAAATCACGATGTGTTCGTAACGTTAAACAGGAATATTCGAAGTGTTTGAACAACAATAGCAACGGTAAGAGAGGGTTTACTTGGACAGAATTTGGTAGATGGATTGGTCTTTGTTTGGCATATGAAAGTTTTAGTTTGGCCGCTAACAATCATTCCATCATTTCAGGTCAGCCTATCGGGATCACCAAGGAAAAGCACTCGAGGTTTCTTCTTTACATGAAATGGCGTAATTTTGCATCATCAGCCAGTAATTAATGATTTCAAGACTCGGTATTCTGTGAGTAAGAATATGTCATTGCTCAGAAAAGAATTGCCCAGAGCAGTTTAGATCAAGCATGGTGTTGCCAGAATTCTTAGAAAAATTTCTATCGATAGGTGTAGCAGAATATATCGTTGACTGGTGTGAGTCATATGTCATATATGGATTGTGTACTCGTTTATTATGGTTTTGTATTGTACACAGTGAGTGTGTTAGTGGCCACACAGAGATTTTTTTATTCGAGACCCTTTGACTTTGCCTAACATTCTCCTATCTGTTTATCGCCGGGTAGACTTTGAATTAACCGGTTCCCCAGACCGAGAAATTAATTTTGTAATTACTTATACGGGAAAAAGAAGATAAAAAGAGAAGGACTTTGCATTTTGTTCACTGAAAAAGAAATATTATCAGGGTTAACCGAGTTAAGCAGAAACCGAAATAAGTGGCCATTCTGAGACGAGATTTGCTTAACGATGTGAACAACTGGACGAAAAATTTAAAAATTGTCTTACTCTAAAGTTGACTAATATGAAACCCATTCCAGTCCCGGATCATCAAACCTTAACTTTCACCAGCTATAAACACATTCGCCATTGCGAAATTCTCTCGCGTTTTCATTGCACCACCTGTGTGTGTGCATGCACGGTTGTGCCATCACTTTGGAATTCAAAGTTTTGCCTTCAAACCTTATAATTTTTATAATTGACTCACACTTTTTCATTATTTGATACTGTTTGATGAAATAGAATGCAAAACTGTTCCAAGGTGAGTGCTATTCTTGGGTTCACAACAGATCCTACGTATAAGACGTGTTTCCGTCTCCAGAATGCTGAATATTGTCTAAGTGTCTAAGTTTGAGTGGTTTTTGCACAAGGATTCTGTGACCGGCAACAAAAGAACTACTGCAGATACAAAAACCACAAAGGAAAAGTTTTCTACGGTAGGCCTCGATGTGGTAGCAATAAATATTTTCGGTTGGACTCATTTCAATTGAATGAAAATTTACCTCGATCAGTTAGAGTGAAACGTGACGCAGCTTGCAGAAAAAGACGATAAATACACAACTCTTACCGACACAGGTGAAGCCATTACTCTCGTAGCCTACATCACAAACACAGATAAAGCTGCCCACTGTGTTTTGACATCTTCCTTGTTCACACAATCCCGGATATATTGTGCATTCATCAATATCTGCCAAGGAAGAAGTGAGAATCATAAGGGAAACATCACTTTACACGTTTATCAATGCATTGAATGCATTCAGGAAGGCTGCAAAAATCTAGACCACTCATTGTTAACCATGGTATCGACAAGCTGGCGTATTTTATCACTCCTGTAACATTAGGCTTGGGTTTTGCACTGCTTTACTTTTTCTTTCATTGGAAACATCTGAGTAAAGTCTGAAAATTAGTTGAGATCTTAATATGAAAAAGTTCAGTCAGAACTGAATGGATTTTGAAGTGATCATTTTAAATGTGCAATCTTTTAAGTTCTTTCAAATAGATGAGATTCTACCATCATTTGCTTGAGAGTTTTGAATTTTTATGGGTGAACCTTGAACTCGCTCTGAGGAAACTTTTCAGTGATTTCAAGCAACAAACAGCCAAGTTGGAAACCACTTCAATCGAATAGCCTAATTCGTTTTGAAAATATTGTCAATTCAAAGTATTTTTTAGATACTGCTCAGAAATGAACTTCTCTGGTGATATTTTGATGTTTGAGGTCAAATGTAATCAAGGTTTTGAAACACAACTACGATAGTGATTAACTCACGGGATGTCCGTTGAATCCCCACAACGATTCAACGGGACTCCAATATTGCAATGCACAGGGAGATTGGACGTTGGAGATCAAAATCGATCGCTGCTCGATATCACAGGGTTGTTACCGTAAGGTATTTGTTTCACCCTCGTTCTCGTTTTACTCCCTTACTTCTTTGATTGACTGCCATGTGCTTCGGTCTGGTGGACATACGTCGTGCTACACTGGACCGAATTATCGATTACCCTTACACAACTACCAGTGGTTCAAAATGTGCATTTTTGTCGTCCTTCGGTCAATAGCTTTTGCTGGCAGTCTGGCCTCTCGCATGCGCTTGTGCTTTTCACGGACCTGTAGCATTGCGTTCTCCGGTTCGCAACTGCCACTTCTGTATTTCGGCCACCTGACCAGTCTGCTGACATGCCCCGACTAACCACACGATTCACGGTCGTCCAAATCCCACATAAGCTATTTGCAAATAACCAGTTCTGAACAGTTCCAATCAATACCAGCTCCAAGGAAGTTCCCGATCTCTAACGGCTAATTTGTTCTCTGTCCCCAAATGGCCCATTGCTGCTTCAATTGCTCTTTCAATAATGAATCAACCTGGCATTTATGCAGTCTACCAGTAGCTGTTGATTTTATTTGGGTTGGCATTGCTTATTCGGACTTTGCTTATCTTTGTCATTACTCCATAATATTTAGAACTGCAGTGAGTATTCCACTTTTACCAAAACTACTATTCTATCCCGGCCAGGACAAGTGAAAACAAGTGCTTTTCAGGCAGGCGCTTTTTCACAGTTTTTTAGGATCTAGCAAAAGCTGGTCATGTTTTAGACTGAAACAGTTGTTCAGCATTCGTAGTTTTTCACTGCTCACAGAACCTCCTCAAATCCATTGTATCCTCGAAAAAATTTGTCTTTACCCGGTTGTTCGGTTTAGTAGAAACACATGTAAGGGAGATGTTTTGTCCATTCATGCACCCGTCAAAGGTGGCTCAAACCATGGGATTAGCATTTCGATGCGTGGTCTGACCAGCTCTCCGCTTCCGGTCGCTCACATCATCAGCCTTTTCCTCAAACCCTATCAAAATGGAGTTAAAATTGGATCACCGCCAGAACCTCTGCGTACTTATGTCTAAGCTAGAAAAATGGTGACAATTCAGTCATTCACTGATAGTTAGACGTTGGTTTCTCAAACATTTTACTTTGGATTGGGATTATGCATCGATGTCGGTACCTCACAGATATAATGTGGATACTCTCAATAGCAACACTGCTATTCACCCGGTCCATGGATTATTGCAAACGGGCTCGATTACCTGAAAATTCGCCCTATAGAATCTGCTTGCCTTGTTGAATAGGAAATAAAACTGCATCGTCGCACTACACTTTTCTTGTACATTTCCGCCGGCGCGTCATAAAACTTAATCAAAGCACATCGACTAGGGAGGATAGGCCACTGTTTTAGTGCAAATGACTGTCAAGTCAAGTTGAGAGTGAGGTTTTCTGCGAAATGTGGCTATTACATCGGTAATTAAGTGAATACAGTAGTCAGCGTACACCAATATGCAGAAGGATTTTAGCTTACGTGCACAATTGTGTGGTGTGTCCAACAGGATGAAGAACAGTTACGTTCTATATTTTTAGCACTATATGAGGTCTAGTTTCAAAAGTCGTTGAACAGGTAACATCAGACACTTCGGAGTCGTTGAAAGATACGTTACAAGCACAATATAAAGATTTGAACCTTTTGCAGAGAATATCAAGTATTGGCCAAACTTTCGCCGTACTAATAATGATTGTCATCTGCAAGCTAGAGGTTGACGAGGAATTCAAAATGGCAAAACACCTTCATAACTTCAAATTAATTTTCAGTGGCTTTTCATTAGAATAAACTTCCATATAAAACTTATCATCCGTTATAAAATGGGAGTAGTAAATACATAGATTCGGATACTTACTCACCTTTACAAGTATTGTCTTTGAACGTGAATCCCGGATCGCAGTTACATTGTGCAGAACCATCTGTGTTAACACAGGTTCCAGCACCACATACAATGTTTTTCTCCATGCATTCATCAATTTCTGACCAAAGTAAAAGGAAAGTAAAGACAGTACTTGACTCTCGTTTTCATAGCACGATTCATTGGCTGTGTTTTTTAAAATGAATCTTGTTCTATTTCAGAGTTTACGCTACATTGCGAAATTTCACTGCATATTACAGCATTTATCTTATATCTATACATTTAGGTATATTGACCTAAAAAAGATGAAGCAAGAATAACGAAAAGAACTGAAACATCTTCTGGTGAGATACCTGCCAAAATGATGATGCCGTCTGAAAAGCTACAATACTCTTCTTAGTCATGCAATACAATGAACTCATCAAAATCAGAGCCATCATTGTCGGTACTGCACATATTTTACTGATGAGTTAACATGAATATTTTATGTGGTATCAAAACCATGTAAGTTTAATCTTTTTGAAAGCGCCTAAGAGTAAATGAAATCTGTAGGAGAGTAGTAAACGTTCACAGAGGCTCCAGAATCATTTAAAAAGCCGTAAAATAAATGAAAATGATAAAAGTAATGGAAGTTTGCTGCTTTTCATCTAGCCCGAGCGTTTCAGGAATGTAAGTCTTACGATAGGCGAAGGATGATTATATTTATTGTGAGTAGTATATTTGATGTGCAAATGAAACGGTGATTGATTGGTTGATTGATTAATTCTCAAGGTATCTGGGAGCGTAGTAGAGGATTTGCTATGCTTCCTACAAAAAAGACAAACACAATATCAGTCTGTCTGATCACTGATCAATCACCGCTGATGAAACTACTAACCATTAATTTTAGGCTACATGTTTCGTTCTTTTTAATCCTATTTGCTCCACGTCCATTATGCATTTTCAAAAAACAGCTCACTACGTAGTCAATTATTGATGTTGTGGATGCGTAAAACTAGCAAATTTGAATTTGTGTTCATACAGTATTGATGAGTTATACTAAAAAACTATTATTTACTTACTCAATCGTCATGGATTCAACAAAAGCATAGGTGATTTCGGCAAACTATTAAGATTAGAGAAAAGTGAAATTGACAGATAATCCTAAAGCACTACTCATAAGTAACTGTGTGCTGAATGAGAAATGTGATTGATGTGATTTTGTCCGGTTTGGCAAAAGAACCAATTAAGTGAACGTACTTCTACAGTTATTGTCAATGTTTTTATATCCACTTGGGCAACTGCAAATGTACCCGTTCGCGAAATTGATGCATTTCCCCAAACCACAGATGGTTGAATCTTGGCATTCGTCAATATCTGTAGAAAAGTGATAGATAGTAAAATTCGTCAATTATAACGGGTCAAGGCTTTTATATTTCAACTTGAGTCACTCAAATGGTTTTCCTAGTCCCATGTAGTGGATGAAATTTGTTATTATTGATTGATTAGTTATTCATACCACTGTCTTTTCTTTTTTCTTTTTTCTTTTACTTCCTTTTATTGAATGTACAAAGATGCGGTTCTGAGGAAGAGGAACCGGCTAATTAAATAACTGCGCATCCCCGGAGTGATAGTTTGGTGACGGTATCATCAAGAGACCACCGCTGTATCAAGCTCCTGAACCAGATTGGTGAAATACCTGGGATTGCGAAACCGTGTCACTTCTTAAGTATCGGCGGAGCCTAGAAATTAATGAATGCTTGCTTGATAAAGGCATCAAATGTTTTCTAAGAGCTCACCCACACTGGATGCAAAGCATTAGTTGGATCAAAATCGTATTGCACTGCAATCGCACACCACCCCCTACTCGGAAGTTCTGAGTTATCTTCCGAGCATTAAAAGCATAGGTGACAGCGTGGTTAGACAAGCAATGTGAAAAATGTACTGACCATTTGAGTTTCTGCACAGGATTTGGTAGTTCATTGTGTGAGTAGGCTGATGATTACTGAGGAAGAAAGTAGTGAAACGCTGTGAAAATCCCTCACATATTCATGGAATTTGTGGCCTGAGGTGATTACTGAACTTTGAGGTAGTTTCTAACATTAGGTCTTTGATCATACAAACGGGATTTCGCGACTAAACTCGTACCATTCACTTCCACATGCATATTAAAGGAGAATGCGAGAGACAGTCACACAAAATATATCTGGTTCAGCCACAAACGCTACGCAGCTTTGATACTGCTCTTTTGACGAAAGGTGGGGGAGCTAATTGTGTGCTAAACGTGGCTACCGAATCGCTATTCATACAAACCTGGTTTCTGATTTTTCGGTGACACGAGAAATGATTTGGTCAAGTTGTAACGGAACGATGCTGGCAGTTTGAAACAACTGTTTTAACGTAATAGCTACTGGCTGTATGTATGCAACTTTGGATTGGTTGGGTTGTACTTTGACCGTCAAGCAAACTGCAGATGTACAAGCCCAAAATCATTCATTGGAATCCAGTGGAACCCCAGTCCCTCGTTATCAGACCCTCGTTCACGAAAGCATGTCACTATCGCATCCATTCCTGCATCGTGCTAATTTTATGTGATGGTTGCACGTTTTCGATCGAATCCTGTGAATTTCTATGAACTCGAACTAACAAAGCTTACCGTCCTCAAATAATTTCGGTATGATATTTGTGTTCATATTGAGGTCAGTTAATTTTTACACACCAAAATACATGTACTTGAGACGCTGCCTCTTCGGTAACGTACTTCACTTTTAGTTGTTCTCCCAAAATCAGGTCGTTTTGTCCTCGACTTCTGTCACACTTTCAATCCGGTTCTGCGATTTTCTCTTCCCAGAAGTTTATAGATATATGATTGTTCAATCACATTAGTGTCTTGGTTAGAGAAGAGAACAATTCAGGGGACAAAAGCAAAATGGAACTCTTTCAAAACCGGTAGCCCATCAAGATACTGTCCTTTCCCCATATGTATTCTTGAGATTTACCAACGAACTACCTTTTGTCCTGGTCATGGACTTGAAATATTCTGATGGTATGGTCCTACATGAAGCCATCTAAAACTAGTCTAATTTAATATCATTTTACATGATGAATTTTTCGTGTAAATGAGGTGTGGGCTGAAAACCTGAGAAGCACTAGGAAGCTGTTTCGATCTGGTTGGGTCTCATCAGCAGTGCAAATCCATCGACCCAACTACGATCGAAACAGCTGTCCAGTGCTTCCCAGCTTTTCAGCTCACGCCTCATTTACACGAAGAATTCATCATATAAACAAATCAAATCCTCCATTACTCTCATGCAATAATATTATTTTCTCAGATTTTATAGATTTTCCAATCTATCTGGTCTGAGTGGTACACTTCTGTATGCTTGAAAAGCATTATTCGTCTTTCGCGCAAACATTCAGAACCCCATCTAAGTACCTATAAACAAAACAAGTGCGACCAAAATCCTAGGATTCACCAGGGAAATTCATCTACTCTGGTTCCCTATGTGCAAACTTGTGCTGGTAAAATACATTGGTTATCCTTCCGTACTTGCAAGCTCCGGTAATTAACAGTGAAGCATTCAACCCTTTGTCTTGGTGGTTATAAGCTCATTTTTCTTAGTAGAATTTGTTACCCCCCCCCNCCCCCCCCCCCCCGGGGATTTTTCCCTCCCTCGTAAAAGCAATTATAAGTCTTTGCCTAGGCTTAGTAAATCTTAGTCATGTTAATCCCACGAGATCCATGGATAGAACGGATTTCAATGAGAACCCTGAGAAAGACCTTCCAAGTGGGTCGAACAGTTGTCACCAGCGCCTGTTTTTTTCGTGTGTCGTGGCGAAGACAAGCTAATTTTCTCTTGGCCATGTTTCTATTATGCCCATAAATATTCGGACCATTAAACTGTTTGCTTCCATTTTAAATAATCCAGTCATCCACTCCAATCTGATTCATTCACCCAATTAAAAAACTGATTTAATTTGTTGTTTCTCAGTATCACTGGTGCACATTGTAACTGACTAGTAGCAGGTTGTACCGACAATTTTTGGAAATTTTTTATCATTTATTTTCATTTTGGTCACTTTTTCACCGTTGATATATATAATAGGCTTATCCATTTTATCCTGGGGGAAAACAGAATGTGTATTTTTGTAATAACTAAAAGTGCATACGCCGGCACACCTCGAAACACCACAATAGAAGTTTTATAATCTGTTTCCCCTATAGTAAAATTACGGTTATCAATTTTACTGAAATCTCCACAGACTTCTATCGTTCTCTCTTGTGGAAGCAGATGCAGAAAAGTGTCTTGTGAATTCCACGTGAAACATACGAAAATGAAATGACTAATATATTCCAGACTAATTGCGGCACTTTACTTCAGGTCTCCTATCCAGCCGGTGCACATTACCAAAAGAAACCACAACATCAAATTTCCGGCGGCAGCTAGCAATCACGCGCACACATGCATACGCATCAGAACGTCACAGTTGCACTGAGTATCACTGTACACGTACCCGCACAGGAAAAACCAGTTGAGAAAGATCCGGACGGGCATAAACATGAAAATGATCCCGCATCATTCATACAGGTGTTATCACCGCAAATACCAGGGTATTTGAGGCATTCGTCAATATCTAAACATAAAGGGGGTGTGCAAATACAGGTGAGAAATTAAATTATTGGGAAAATGAATCAAATGTTTTGATTGTAATAATTGTTACCGTGTTATAACAGTTTTTTTATTACGTGTCTGACATTCACTCGGTCGCATATAAAACGGATAAGACATTAATAAGGTCTGTTTGTACGACATTTAACAGCGGAATGGGTGAGAACTAAGCTAAATCACAACCGAAATATGTCATTTTTAACTTTAAAGTATATTTTGCGGCAGTTATTTTGTACTAGTGACTCTAAAATTGACACACAGATAACTAAGCGCAAGCCGTACAAAAGACTTTTTCCCGAATTTCAGTCAACTACACAAGGTTTAAAAACAAACTAGAACAATTTAACTATCAGCCAGCTAGTAAGGGACGAGTACACTCAAGGGTTGTTTCACCCTGCCGTGTAGATAACTCCAAACGCTTTTAGTGAATGTCACAGATCGCCTCCAATCGAGTAAGTGTAGCCTACTGCTGTTTGCTCATGCTAGCGTGACTTACGAATTTTCAGTGGCGTTAATCAATTGAAGTTCATCAATATTACGTCAGGCTGGAGGTTGCCTGTTCGAATCCTAACAGGTTCAGGCGTTTCCCATATTTATCATATTCTCAAGAGAACATTTCGACTGACTGAGAGGTACGTTTCCATGAAAAATGGCCATGGAATATAACATGTAACAATATAAATGAAGCGAGGTTAATAATTGATGCATTTCGTTGTATGTGGAACAATGAAGACTGGAACCGAAGAAGCTATAAAGCTAGTTTACTGCTTTCTGGTCCGTCAATAGTACAGGGTGGTGGTGTCTCAGTGGGAGTCCTAAGTTCAAACCTCCCGTCTTTTCCTATTTCTGTATTTTCCCAGGCAGCCCTTGTATGGCCGTGGCCCCCCTTCCTGAATGTTGACTATACATCTGTATGAAAAGGAAGTAAAAAGACAAATAAACACACACTGAATCAGTTTAGCACGAAATCGGGATCGTACTGACTCGACTTAACCAAATCGAAAGAGCTGCAAAGGGTTTTTGATTTGAATTTTCATTCAATCTGCATTCGAACGGAGTTCTCAAGCAATTGAAGTAAATCCACTCTCCTTTGTAACACAACTGATCAGTTTCGGAAGGTCCCCGACCTAGTTGTAAGCCTGTGCATTAGTGCCCAAGGGAAAAGTTTATATTGCATCGTATATAAACAAATTTCAACAATCTGATCCCATTATAAATGGTTGGGTGGTTATTGTGCTTGCATTTAATCTGTGCGATTCTGAATTACACACTCAGTAGGGTCGAGTAATCCGCACTTCTGATGAGACTTCTTATGGTCAATCAAACAACCTAATTAATCTGCGAAACTCATCTGCTGTGCGGTTGATCAATTTGTGCACTCTCGGTTTTTAGTGGAATTTTTTCGCCAATTCTCATTGTACAACATCCAGTTGACACTCATTCAACTCAGTTCTGTAAGCTCCGTCTTGTGATACTAATCTCTTGGACATATACATCAAGTGTGACACTGTTCTGCCGTTCGGTTGCACGAATCGAACTTTCTGTGCTATTCCTGCGCACAAAGGTGATTTATTCTATGCGCAATGCATCCATTTTGAAGATAAATCAAGGCTCCATCCAGCAAGCTTCTGTGCACCTTTCATTGTGCATTTCCAACAGAGCTACGATCATATGTTGTTTAATTCTGTTCTGTATCATACGCAATCACGCCTGCACTTGTACATCACTCCAACGCAGTCACCACGATCGATACGGCCATTGGTTTACACATCTCGCTTGATTGATCCGATCATATCTAATTCACTCCACTTGGCCTTTGTCAACAGTTCCTCACCTCGCCGTTCACTGGATCGAAATGGGACGACGGAGTAC
>UZAN01040999.1:43899-65679 GCA_900618425.1 Echinostoma caproni
GCAGGAATATCATGCACCTATTGTCAGAAATACTTCCACCCCTCGTGCGTGAAATTATCGCGCAAGCGGGCAAAACAGATGGCTGCATAACCAAATTGTTTTTGGTTTTGTACGGAATGCTTGAATACCCAGTTTTCAAATGTATGATACGTATCTCAAACAGATATGAGAAGGTATTACTGGCTGCGGAGGGGAAGGCAAACACTAAAATATCAGCGCTGGAAGTTAGGATAGCCTCCCTGAATTCCCAATTACTCCCTGTGAGCCCAATTCAGCGAACGACAAAGCGTCTCAGGTTTTCCCATAGTAGCTCTAATCCAGTGCACCTGATAGGCTATGCTGAAACACCAGAATTGTCCAAGAGTTGGAGAACCATTCAATGTAGCATACACTCGCTCATATTACGAAGACAATAACAGCAACAAACGATGCAGACTCATTTTCAGGCTCTGGGAGTTAAACTGAGTCCAAAGTGTCTACATCTCAGGAACATTGGACGTCAACAAACTACAAGCGGACTATTGTTCACGTTGCCCTGACGGTTATTTTCACTATTGTACCAGAGGCGACAACAGATTCACTGAGGGACAGAAAAGTGGAAGAGCTTGGTCGCTGGGCTGCACTATGTACTCAAATGAACATCAATGTTCGCCCAGTGAGCGTCCTACGCCTCTTTCGTCAACCGTCCTCACTTCCCGTTGCGGAACCCAGGTTACTTCGCGTTACCTTCAAGGATGAGAAAGACATCAAGAACGTTCTTCTTTCTAGCTATCTTTCTGGCAGAGTTTCCAGTGGTATAAGAATACTTCATGATCGACCGAGGACCGAACGTATGCGCCATCGCGCGAACCCAGTAAATGCACGTGAGTCGGAGAATAAACAAGTTGTATTGATTCACGGAGTCCTAAAATTAGACGATCCAGACGAATCTACATGTCAACAAAACGATTGTGAAGAGTGGAGGTTTATTCAAGAGTTTATTGGATACCACAATATTTTTACCACCTTAGTCAGCTGACTTCCGTGTTCAGCAAACTACCGTGGAAATGGCCCGGGGATTATGAAAGTAACCCTCAGTATCCCGAAAATGGTCACATCGGTCTTTCAGGCATGGTACCGAAACCGAAGAAGAGGACCACCAGAATTACGACTCAGACCACTGCTTATTAGTGAGGTAAAACGATGTCCACAATTAGAAAACAAAACTCTACTTCCCTCTACTTCTTCGGCAGACCACAGCAGCAGAACCTATTCTTAAAAAAACTACTGTTAGCCGACCGCAGACTGGTTGGCATAAATAATGATTCGAAACCCAGCGGATTCCTAAACCAACGCTCCCTAGCTTGTTTTACATAAACGCACAAGGCTTCCTCAGAAAACGCCATGAGGTTCAAACGCGCTTGCAAACTGGTCAGTGGAATCTTGTTACCATTCCCGAATTCCGAATTGCACCTACCGGGCACTTCGCTGCTGAGGTTTGATCGTTCCATACGAGGTGGTGGTGTGCTGGTATATTTCCAATGTGAACCACTCGATCTCTTAAGTGCAGCCCCCGACACACTTTCGTGCACAATAAGGCTGTCCAAAGATAGCAATTATTTGATCGGTGTAGTCTACCACTCTCCTGCATCCTCAGACCTAGCTAACGAGGCACTCTGGCAGACTGTGGGAATTATTCTCTCATTAAAGCTCACTCATGTTCTCATAATTGTCTCAATTTTATAAAAAGCCGGAACTATCACCACCCTTTCGAAGGAAACTTATCACAGTTTATAGACTCACATCCGATGTATAATCACGTGACGGATACCACCAGGTTTGGATCAGGCTACCAACCATCATCATTGGACTTGTTACTGACAATTGAGGAGCTTATGGTCGAATCGGTCAAAATAACGTCTGCATTAGGACGAATCGACCATGCAGTTCTGCTCTTCGACCACATTTGCCACACATCAATAGAAATATGCCTGATAACTAACACACGCACCATTATTAACTACAATGAATTGATGAACCTTGATACTGTCAAACAAAAGACACAGCATGAAGTAAAGCAAGATTCACTTGAGTCCTGAAAAGATTCATTTAAACACTAACAGAACTCTTAACGGTTGCCACCAAAACCAAACCTGTCGGTAAGTTGCCTACACGATTATCACCTATCCGTAGTCGAAGTAAGAAAAGCATGTCAAAAGATGTCCTACCACCGACACGTGGGATAACTGTATCATGTTGAGAAACCTTTGTGTAAAATTAGTGCGAGAGGATAAACGGAGGTTTCAAGAAACTCTGGCACAAAAATATATTTCCTGCCCAAAGCTACTGTATGAGCATATCAATGCTACCAGAAAAGTGAAATATGGAATACCGGTATTAAGGCATGCAGAGCGCGTTCTAACTACTACTGCTGAAGCAGCCGAATTCCTAAAAGTCAAGTTCTACAAAGTGTTCACTGCAGGTAACAAAGGCGGATTACAGCTTCCACACTTATTAAGTGTCCCATACCTCAACTGACCACCCCCACTTTCGAATCTGAAACAGTTAAAACCAAACTATTGACGCTGCGCCGGAATTCATCTCTAGGGGAAGACAATATCCGGCTACAGACCCTGACGTCCTTGCAAAATTACATATCTGAAATAGTTGCCCATTTGTACAAAGGAATGTTCGACAGGGTAAAGATCCCTCAATCCTGGAAAAACGGTATCATTTCGCCTTTCTACAAAAGTGTCTGTAAAAGTGATCTTGCGAACTAACGTCCAGGTACAATTCTACCTGTTCTGTCAAAATTATTGAATCGGTTTTCGCTGATTCTCTCATGGATCATTTCAAAAAGCATATCGTACTTTCGCCGGCCCAACACTGGTTTCAAAGAAAACGCTCGTGCACCATAAACCTGCTCCTTGCACGAGATGAATGGACAAGATCAGTCGACGAAGGAGAGGCAGTCGACGTAGTCTACTTAGACGTCTCCGAGGCTTTTGATAGGGTTAGCCACCATATTGCTGCGAAAGCTCCATAATTACGGTGTCCGAGGACTGCTACTGTATTGGATTGAGGAATGTCTTCGAAAACGTACCGTATCGGTTCGAGTTGATGGTTCTCTGGCGGGACCGATTGAGGCTGTCCGTGGACTTCCACAAGGATCCGTACTCGGTCTGTACCTTTATCTAGAATTCCTAAAGGACTTACCAGATGTCCTTGGGGAAAAGACATTATTATTCGCTGATGACACCAAAACATGGAGGACGGTTAAATGTCCTGAAGAGTATGAAACGTTGCAGGAAAATCTCGACTCAGCTTATCGATTGTACATCATTAATGACATCCAATTCAACGTTGAAAAATGCAAGATTGTATCGCTCCGCCACAGGGGCTACTTTCCTTATTTACTTGGAACTCAGCGATTACCGCGTTCTCCCAACGAAAAGCGCCTAGAGGTTATTTTTCGTGAGGATCTCGGATATTCCAAACACTGCGCAAGAGCGTCTTCAAAGACTATAAAACACGTTGGATTGCTAAAAACGGATCATTTGAAATAGACCTGTTGCCCCAGTTATTATCAGCATGGATTAGACTACACATTGGGTATGCTATATAGGCTTGGAATCCATGGCTAATTTGTGACCAACAAACACTCGAACGTACACAAAATTCAGCAATCGGAATAGCTATAGGGTTATAATCTGAAATCTACCATGAAAGGCTACATGTACTCGGGCTGTATTCATCGGAATACCATCGAATACGGGAAGACATGATCCTTGTATATCAGATACTACGTCGATCTAACCACCCGTGTGGTACTTTACTAACTTCATCCAGGAATGATCACCGCCGAGGACATCCGTTTAAACTTCTGCTCCAAACGAGCCGGCTCGACTGCAGGTGTCATTCTTTCAACCTCAGAGTTTGCAATACGGTGAACTCTCTTCCACCTCAAGTTGTTTATGCACCAACCATCGATTCATTCAAGTCAAGACTGGATGAGGCATTGAACCACCTAACTATTCAGTACCCGTGAACATAAGCATTTGCTATTCAATTGTACTACCAGCCGAACCCAGTGTGTACAAACTGTATGGGATTATATAAGCATCAGCTATGTGATTAACCCATAATAAAACTTTGAATTTGAATGTGTGAATCTCCATGGAACGCATGACTGTGACATTCAGGGAAATGTGATCATAAAACAGTGAGATGCATCGTAGTTGCCCAGAAGTAGTATTTGCATACGTTTTCGGCGCACGCATTTTCTCTGAAGCAATTAGATCAACCTGCTGGATGTGATTGAGAGTTTGCTTTTGCCGTAAAGATCGGCTGGTGTGACCCATTCATCGATCTCGAAAAAAATCATTTGCGTTTGTCAGCGGGAGGAACGCACCAACCATATAACACAGGTAGTTCGGCTAACAGGGCATTTGTCTACAAAGCGCTCAGTGAGCACGTGTACTGTCTGAAAACGTGAATGAAATACCAGAGTATCGAACAAATTCATACAGCTAAACCATGCCTCATTTTGCTGTTTGTTTTCTGTTTTATATTAATTTCCTCACGTTATTGAAGTATGTTCTCCACTACTTTTGCTCTGTTGACAGGATTGTAAGGAAAACCGCCAAAAAACAAAAAAGGAATAAACTTTTTTCTTGGTAACTGATTTTTTAAGATCACATACCTCATGTATTTAAATCTCATTCATAAGTTGGACTAGACGAACCACAAGATCACAAATGCATTTAGGAACAGTCAACATAGGTAATCCAGCCAACTCAATAAGGCATCAGAGCATACTGGCAAGCTGATTGATCTGGCAAGTTTTCCTGAGAATCATCTAATGTTTTACAAGTTAATCAGGAACTATTGTAGACCAAATATTTGGAATCTCAAACAAGCCATGTTGAAATCTTGTTTTCATCATTACGGACACAACCACTGGTTAAACATCTATGATAGTGACCTGTAATTTTAAAATTGTGGCTGTCTGCAGTAGCAAAACATAATTGGACTGCAGTCGTTTGATGTAGAGAATCTCCCGATGCACCTGTATAAGTTAGGACAATTGACCGTACGAAGAGATCAGTGTTGTAGATATGCCCTCGTGGCTAAGCTCGTCAAGCGTAGGTTGAACTGCATCTTAGGTCGCCACTGTGTGTATGTGTATGTTGGAATCTCATGGTGTCTTTATGTTTAAATCTGTGATCACAATTATTGAAATCTGCTAAACAATGGAAGCGAAATGAAATTATTTGATGATTCACTTTGATTTTAGCCAAATCTGCCAAGAGAGTCACGGTATAAATGTTAGCTGTTTTGCTCAAAAGCTCACCACAATTTGATTGCGTAGACACATGTGAAATGGATTTTATGAATAAGTAATACGAATACTTTAAGCAGTAATAAACACATGAGCGGAAAAGATTGCAATTAAAGTTCTTTCCGTATGCATATTACAACGGGATTGTGTCATACATGCCTCCATGGTGTTCTAGGTGTAAACAGAGAGAATATAACCATTAAATGAAATCAACAGGTTCCCAATCTAGTTGACAAATCTCTCACTCCCATCCAATCTACTGAGTTACATTCTGTAGGGTGAATTACCTTCGCATTTCTTTTCGGTTGTACTCCATTCGTATCCCGCATTGCACGAACAGTACACGACGGATTCTACTTTTCTGCACGCTCCATTTTGACNTGAGTTGTACACGCAGCTGTAAAATAGGAAAGAGGAAAACACGGAAAACAGTTGTGAATCTCCGATCATTAATAGACTGGGAATCAGTTGCGAAGTGTTGAAAAACGAATCCTAAATTATAGGGAATAGCACAATCTTCCTGATCTATCATTCTCAGACCGAATATTCTCATCATATGTTTGACTATCGTTCTTGAACTGAATGACTTGGTGATTTGTATTGACTATTGAATAACCAAATACTCTTAGTATTCTTAGTTTTATATGGTAATATAAATCGAGATAAATTTATCTTGTTCAGTAAAGCTTATTTAGCAACTATTCCATCGGTATTTAGAAAGAATCACCATGATTTCGTATTTTCATTTCTACAGATAGGTCACAACCGATATCTATTGCAATAAGCTATTCATTTCATACGAGCATAATACAGGGACCGCTGGTTGGTGAGAAAAGGCGTGTTTAATATCTGCAAGAGAAACCGAAAAATGTATTTAAAAATTACAACCATTCAAAATTCGCCATGAGTGATATCAACCCAGTTTTCATGGTTTCATGTCTCTGTATCTTTGGATACGTAGTAATTTGTGATTTGCTGCTTTCTTTTTCGGAAATAATCACTTGATTTCTCTTTTAGAAAAAAATGTCCGGTCTGAGTGTTTTATTTCCCTGAATTCTCCGGGGATGCGTATTTATGTGATTCCAACTAGTCTGGCTGATAAAATACTAACCGATATAAGCTTTCTTCCAATCAGTACAAATAAATACTCATAGTTGATTGATGATGAACGTAACGGTTATCCACATTAGTGTTGTGGGGAACCGAATTGCTTTTAACCATTTGATATGTAAATATGAATTCATCGGTGCACGGAACGAGTCTCTGCAGGTGAAATGAAATGATGGTCAACCCGGGGGAAAATGTCCATAGCTGTATGTGGAAAGTATACACTGACGTTCCGTATGAGAACAGCTTAAGCTTGATAAACCTGATCTACAGGGGACACACGGGTTCGTGGCTCAAAAAGACTAGATCTGTAAAGTACGAAAGCAAGTTTCAAAGCAAGTTTTGCATTGGTTTAAGATGCAGGATCATAGCGATACGTACGCGTATTTGCGTATTTGTGTATTTGTATTGATTGACAAAGTGTTGAATAATTGTTGGTCGGGACTCATTAGTATTAACACCGGAATACGAAAAATTAGCAAACAAAGGAGATACAATCAAGGGTGCATAAAAGCACTTGTTCTGTGCTCCTATTGGGCCATCAGACACGAAATGGTCGAAAATATTTTTGTTTTTCTCGTTCACCAGATTGTTGGTCAGAACGTTACCTGAACCGGAAAAAATGAAAAGACAAATATACCCTGATGCAATAATGTGGTTTGTCTCTGGGTATACCAAAAGAAACAAATACATGATCAATCTTTATCAAAAACTTACTCTCAGATTGGGAAATAACGTCATTAATTAACAATAGTAGTATTAGTTGGCACAGTTGAACTTCAGTCCTCAGGGACTTCATATTGTTTTTCTTTCCACAAGTAAACAGCACTCTGTTTACTGGTATGAGCAAACCACCTGAATGTTGGCCGTGGAAGGAATGAATGTGACTGACAGGACAAGACAAAAAGTATGAGAAAAACAACTCCCTGGACTTTCTGAATGAGCAAATAAATACAATTGGTTCATTTTTGTGCTTTTTCCATTAATCCAATCATGGTACACGGGAGGATAGTACAAAATAAACTTTTTTCTGGTATCTCTTTTTCTTAACTCTCTGGATGACTATGGGTCAAATTCTTGTCAGTCTNCCAATCTCCTGGCACAATAAGAAAAATTCACACCCACACATACACGCAAACTGATTTGGAGAAAAGCACACTTGCGATTCAAGTATGATGGGGACAAATGGAGAGAAAATTGTTACTTATTCAGGGGTGGACACCAAAGAGTGCCTATAAAATTAAACATAAAATTAAACCACACAAAAACGATATTATGTGCTTTACGTTTCACTGATGTGTGATAGTTTGAACCTGACTTACCGTTGATTTCAACCTGTAAAGAAATTAATTAAAATGTCTGATCATCGAGTGTTTAATAGAACTGTAGGTATGATTACAAAGTTGGATCAACTAATCAGTACAGTTGAAAGAAATATTCTCCAAAATTTTGAAGAATAGTCACACAGTGCCAATTTCCTATCTGAATGCTACTATAGCTTAACTAGTACTGTATTTTCCCATGTTAGAAATTCTGTTCTATGATACGCAAACGCTTTATCACTTTTAACAGCGTTATTTGAGCCTCGAAACACTATAATATTCTCGCTTTCTTTACACATAGCTGTCGATCTATTTCAGGTAATTTGAAACATTATTGAATAGAGAATCTTGCAATACTCACTACTCCCCATTCACTTTCACTGCGAATAGTCCAGTATGGTATTTTATGCGCCTATTTCCTTCATGGGGACGAGGCAGTACTACGCATAGCACTACCAATTGGAAGCCGCATTGTTGCCGAATTCTGTCCATTTTCCGGACCAAATCCGCCTAAAGTCCCAAGACATTTACCTTTGGTTTGACAGTGCTAACCTGGATTTTCAGACTACCAATATGACAACACTCCAACTCACGTTGGGTTTTTGGTGAAAGTGCCGCTACCGGTAGTCCTAAGAAATGATCCGACGCAAGGTTGTTCTAGTAAAGACTATAAATTATCCAGTTCTAGTCACCACTGTCTTTCCACAATGGGAAGATTAGATTAAGCCAATGCTTAAACATCCTAACGGGAGGTTTTCCCGGTACCAACAAGATATCATCTTGAACATGAATTCCATGGTCTACGTTTGTTCTATTCCCACATGGAATCGGAAAATACAGCCTAGTGCACTGTGCTGCATTGATACACGTTGGTCCTGCAGTTTGAGTAATTACGACCAGTAATTGGAGCCAGTACGGCTAATTGTGTTGTGTAGCATCCTGAAAGCGTCGCTCAGCATGACATTACCCTTTAATTGAACCCAGCATTATGAGTAGAACTTTTTATCCGCCTCTGGCGGATCCATTTGTTCGAAGTTTGCACCCATTCGTTATTGAAGGTCTAACCAGAAACGCCATAAATTCGTTTGGGTTATTGTGGAGTGGTAATGTTTGATTTAGAAAGTGTCAAGTGTACAAATACTCTCTCCTCGTCAGCTGTTGTCACAACTAACAGATCTCATCAATTCTATAGTATTAACGGTGTCGTTTCAGTATTTCGTTCAGTATGTATTGTGCAACAGGTCTGATATTGATCAGGCCCGAAAAAATGGACTATAATCAACTGCCCTCAGCAACTCATTCTCTTTGTCGATAGCCTTGACCGAGGTACGACAAAGTAACTTTCTAACGACGCAACAGTAACAGTCATTTCAGCACTTTTCCTGGTGGTCCCAAGTGAATGTTGTTTGCATTGGCAATGTCACGGATAATCGCAGTTACCACAGGAGTTGACCTTGGGCGGAAAGCAAATTACCGTCCACAGGAATCATATATTTTTTTAAAATATCCTTCAGTATACACAATAAGGCTACATTTCTTCTTCAAAATCGACAAAGGAATCTCTCGTTTGACCCATAAATGTAGCGAGTTGTTCACAAAATGTTCGCTTTCCCGTAACTTTGGCAAATCGTAAATCTATGACACGTGGGGTCCTCTCGAACTGAAGCAATTTGCTGGCAATTCCAGAATAAGTCATGTGTGCGACAGAGTTTTACTGATTTACAGTTACTTTTTCTGGCTTTCATTTACGCTTGAGATTCTATGTGGCTCTATTACACACCATTGAACCGAAGTGATGAACTGCTTCGTAATGAACGATTCTTCCAGAAGCCTACGTAATATCCAACTAGCACCAGAATTTTAAATTAGGCTCGCATACCAATCATTCTGAATTACAATCTTCAACTATGTAAACAATTTGAATACCTTTAACTGCGTAGATATGGATGGGTGTTTTAGTCGTTTTGTTCGGAGGATCTCACGAATTGTCTTTTAATACGCCAAAACCGAATATCTTACAAATGGTTTTTGGTAGAGATTCACCTAGTAGAATACAGAGAAAAAATGGATGGAATGCGCTAATGGTATCAAACTTTGTAATGTATTTCTATTGAAACCTTAGCAAATTTAGCTCTCGGTGGTTCGAAGATTTACAACCATCTACTGGACTGCGGAATTTGCACCGATCCAAAGAAAGCATTTCGGGTTTTAAACGAACAGAGGACTGAGCGGTTGTTATTGTTTCCTGAGGCCGTAGCCATTCGGCGTCAGAAATCAGATCTCTGCAATCAACTAGACTTTGTGATCAGTCTTGCACTACTATTGTGGGATTGCCACCGTGGATCCGAGTGTTATAATTCCAAAAGGCGGTGCTCAGTCGCGAACATTTGTTTTTCGAGGATCACAGACGGGACATCAGTATTTTGGCATGCGTAGCACAGAAAATCTCATCAGAATCATATCATCGCAGTTCATAGCCTCACAACGGGTAATGAATGTAACAATGGACATTTAATATTTGAGACTCAGCAAACTACCCGCGGTGATCTTGTTGATTTGTGATCAATGAAATAAATCACCAATTATGTTACCTACTACTCACAAGTGAGTAGTATCTCACAACACGAGCACTAAACATGTTCTACTGAGTGTGCCCGGCGACCGTTCATCTTCGCATTGATTTTCACTAGTCGAGTGCTTTCGGTGTTTAAACTCTTGTAATCGTTCTGATCAAACTTCCACATCCGTGTTTGTTTACAGGTAAGGAGAAAATCCAGAACAGTTGAAAAATTAAAATGTTTGAATTATATTGTCAGTACTCAGTACTGCTCTGAGAGACCTGTTATAGCTGTTTTTCGGACCAATTTATTGTACTGCAACCTTCATGAGAATCACCAAAGGATAATTCGGTACGTGGTGCAAGTTGGTATCTGTTTCACCCAGGTGGTCTGATTTTGCCAGCATGCATTGCCCGCTTAAGCGCAGCACACTACTCCTTGTAGTTTTCGTGGGTGACGTCAATAACGTTTCTTGTTCGTTATGCACATGTCACGATGTTTTTCATGGAGATTTCTAGCTCTAATTTCAGAAAGATGGTTTTATTTTGGTTAAACATTCTTCATATTCTCGAGCATTACCACTGGTTGTCCGTGACTTGTTATCCGGTGAAACATTGCTGATCCGAATTCAGCCTTCAGCTATCAAATGACCTGCCTCTGATCTGCAAGATGGAGATGCACTCGAAAGGGTGAATCTCCGGGTTTACGTAGCCCACAACTTCTAAGACTGTTATACAATAGTATGCGAACCGTAGATTTTCACAATAGGGAGATTAACTATACTGATGATGTTGTTATCAAAATGTTGGTACATCGATTGACAAAGATGACTTAAATGCATTTTGTAATGATGATTTTTTATTTAAACTAGAGACAAAATTGTTTATTTTACGTACACAGATACCAGTGATTAGTACATTTGTATTTGTATTTGTATGGACTTTTCTGTGAAAAGATGTCCGCATTTCAGTCAAACATTGTACATCTCATTAATAGAAGGAAAAATGCAATTAAGATATTTAACCTCTAAGGTTACTGGGAAATTGTAAAGAAACGCGCTGCTGGTTTACAAGGATTCTGGAGAGATAGGGAACTGCGGAATTTCTTAGGTGGTTAATGCGAGAGGGTAAGACCCGCAGATTTATGACAGCAGCATTTGAATAGATCTCCATGTAAAGGATGATTGGGGTCAGGGAGAATTTTCTGTGCAAATGTTTCACATGTGGACAATTGAAGCTCAAACAGTTTTTAGATAGCGCATCAACAGGTGTAACAGACATAACTGATGTTTGACAAACCTCGGCGATGAGCTTTGAAGTCTCTCTTGAGTAGATCAGCAACAAACCATTGGGGAACAATAAAGAAGAACGGGAACAAACCATCGATAAACAGAAAGCGAAATGATTTTTTACTTTGCATTGAACTGCCTAGGTCTTTGGAGCCGAAAAGATAATCTAAGTTGTAAATAAGTTTGTCCACTTTAAGTTGGTGTCAGTTGTAACTCTTGAATACTTCGCGGAATGTACTATGGTTAGGGGATGTGTTTATGATCGAGGGGGTCTCGGGGATAAATAGATCGAGAGAGGGAGAAAGTGCATTCGAAGCACCTGGATAAATTAAGAGACAGACCAGAAAGAATTGAAAACTCGTGGATATGATGCTGATTGTTTGAGAAATTTAGAACGTCCTCAGGCACAGAAATGGCTTGGCAGAGGACTACACCATCAGCATATTTAAATAACTGGGCTGAAAAACTTGCAGACAGATCACTAATGTAGGTGGAAAACAAGAGCGGATAAAACACGCCATCATGTAGCATTACCGAATTGTTCACGAGTGATTTAGACGTTTTCCTACTGAGCCGAGTATTTTGAGTTCTACTTGTCAAGTAGTCGACGAGCCACGCCAGTAGGTGCTTGGGTCAGCCAAATAATTCCAGTTTACGAAGGAGCAGGGAACGTGGAATAGAGTTGAAAACCGATAAAAAAATCTAAAAGACAACTTACAGATTTCACTGATGCATCCAAGGATTTGGTAACGTGATGAACGAGGAAGGCAATAGCATCCCAATTGAACCTGTTTGATTTATTTGCAAACTAGAGAGGGTCCTCAGGGGTACTGAAAGAAGCAGAAAGGCATTTAAGAATGGCACCACATGACTGCATGACGTCAGAGCAATGGGATGGAAATGTTTGGACAGGATGCTGGATCTGCACGGTTTTGGAATGGGAATGATCGTGACGGGTCTTCAACAATCGGGAATAGAATACGAACTAAGTGATGTGTTCAGAATAGAAGTAAAAGCATCCGATAGAGCCAGGGTACCTTTAGAACGGATGAAGATAAACCGTTAGGAACAATACCAGTGAATGATTTAGTTGCACGAATATTTCTTCTCTCGAGAACGGGGTTATATTAGCAGCGTCTTCCGGAATCCATGAAACGGGAGGATCGCTACTCGGATGAACAAATGCCCGATTTATACTCTCAACGTCCGCAGTACACTCATTTTGTTTGGATTTCATTCCACATAGGCTCCGAACTCCTTTCCGTAGATATCCCCTGCTTCGCCTGTATAGGAGTTGATTTCCATAGGCTGCGTCGATACGTTTAAATTTTTTAATCGAGGTAGAAGTATAACCGACCATTTATGACTTCCGGGATTTGTAGAAATGTTCCTTGTGTCCCCTAAATAGTTTGAGTTTCGGAGATGCAATATAACCGTCAAAGAAAAATAGGGTTTGCAAAAGCAACAGATGTCAAAGATGGAATTGATTATATTTCCAAAAAGATTAATATTGTTGTTCAATGAAGGCTTAAAGGAAACCCCGGAAACTGTGTGGGATAGGGCTGTTTGAAAGAGAAGAACACATTCACGTGATAAGTTTCGAAGACGGATTTTGATTCGGTCACTTTGTATGAACGAATGAAAGGCAGAACGGGAATAAATCTTAGATCTAAGAAGGAGCAGACAATGGTCACTGGTTGATACGGGTAAATGCAGATGGAGACAGAAGAATTCGGGGTGATCTTTTAGAATTCTGTCTGAAACCTCTGGTCGGTGAAACGCATAAATCAGTTAGATTAAAAGCTGTGAGAGGCCGGGTGGAGACATGGTTAAAATCACCTACAATAATATGCAGGTTAGTCTCTAGCAGGGGTATAAGAAAGGTACAAATGAGTCGAAGAATATTGAGGTGGTATTTTGCGTGCAAAACGGAGCAATATATAGATTCGATATGAAAGTACTTCTATATCGGGAGAATTAAGGGTAACACTGAAGAGATAAACAATTTACACCGTTACTTGAGTATTAGTAAACGACATCTGCCACAACTCGAGGTGTTGACGTGGGTAGCCACACCACCGCCAGTTCTCTTGCCGCATGATTCCCTGTCCTGCCGGGACAGGTTAAATCCATCGACGGACACCAACTTATGAGCAGCATGCGGGTTCAACCAAGATTCCTGTACACCAATCAGACAATTACAAACGTAAATCCGGGAAGGGAGAACAAGTGATAAATCCGAGATTTTCGCGAACAAAGAACCTATGTTCTTATTCATTATTGGTGGGACGGACATTTTCAACGGAGGGGTGCACTTAAGAGCAACTTGCCACCCGGCCCGGTTGTGCTTTTGTGTGAATTCCGAAATCAGGAAGAATTAGGTTTGAGTGGATCAAATCGTGATGTAAATCCACGAGTGTTCAGGTAGAAGTAATTCCGATCTGGTATATCGACGAAAAAAGCCATAATAATGACAAAATCCTTCAAATTTGATGAGATGCAATAACACGGGATTGTAGTGCAGTCAGTCAAATGGCTCGCGCCTAATTCATGATAACTTTATGCATCACTTGTGCCGTGATCGATGGACCATTGATTATATACTCCGTTTCTTATCCGGAGCAACGGGATTGATACAGATCTATCGTTGAATGAAAGTCATTCAACGATAGATCTGTATCAATCTTAACTTTTCGTCTGTGGTGATAGATGATTGAAGCTCACTGGCGACAGCCAGCACCGAAACGACGGTTGGGTCTTCATTGTGTGGACGTTTCACCTTCTTGGAATAGACAGTGATCTGCTTGAAGTGTACGTCAATTTTCTGTTCCATGAATTCCCCGGCTTAACAGGACGCTACAGTGGCCTAAATTGAATTGTTCTGTAACCGGATGACCAATATAAGTGATCAGATTTACGCAATGGCAGTTTTATGCCAAATTTTAGAGCAACCAAGCGTTCATCTTTGCACGTGAAGACTAAGATTGCCGTAAAAAATATGTGAAAAGTATCACAGAATACACTGTGAGAAAAAAACTGACACATGATCTCGTTCCCAGGCCTTTTTGAGATGCGGTTGACCATAAAAACGGAAGTCGATTGCCTCCGTCTGGATAAAAGTAAGAGGTAAACTGTACATATACAGTGTCCTTTTGAATTTGAGCGCCGTGGGAACGCTTCACTAAAAATCACAGTGTAACAATTGTTGCCAAGATGCAAACTTATTGCAGTTGTGGTCGAATCCAGTACCTCTTGTGGGTGCCCTCAGACACTTCACATCGCGGTGCGGATAGTTTGCTTTGTTCCACAGTTACAATGAAAATTGTTGTCCGGAGAATCCGAACCTGGATAACTATCAACGAGTTTCCTGAATCCTATGGATCACTCTTTCTCACCTCCTGTACTTACTTCCCTCCGTAGTCCGAGGCTATCATGTGCATACTCAACCCTCCCCAAGTTACCCACACCAAATAAGTTTGCATTGAGGGACGATTTCGGGCGCTGGGCCCAAGACGCCCAGGAATACATTGAGTTGTTTCCAGCGAATGACCGACGGTGCGTTCTGCTCTGTCTGTTGAAGCGAAATATATCGCCCGCCAAGTGATCCGGACCGGCAACCCCGTATCCACGAATGCCTTCTATCGGCTGTGAAAGTATCTCAGCGACAATACCGACATATTGACGGCCCGTTACAAATTCCATACGACAATCCAACAGCCCGGTGAAAAAAAACATTCGAAACCTGCGACATTGTGCTGAAGACGCCTTTCCGGAATGAGACGATGAAAGCATGGACTCCAAAATCTTGGAACAAGTATGCGTCGGCTTACGGCACTCAGAACTTGTCAAAAGATTCCGGAGACACATGCCACCGACTTTGCGGGTTGCACTGGAGACGCGACTTGAAATTGAACAGCTTGAAGATGTGCTACGTGAACATCAATTTGGCCTACCGAGAAATTCGTCCTTATCCGCTCACCCAGAGGTAGGGTTGAAGGCACCCGAGGGGTTCTCAGACCGCAACAAACACAGCGTCTGAGTTTTCCCTGAAGATACCGCGGAACGCGTTGACCTTTCCGACGGGGCAAGTGCGAGTACTGCCGGCGTTTTGGAACATTTGCCTTCACATGCGGGCACAACCAAATCAGTGGGCCCAGCGTTTCTCTCTGTCCATTGAACTGCCGTGGCCTAAAAGGATATCCCATACTATCTATCATGTTGTGGGGGAAAAGGATGCAGACATTGATCGACACGGGGGGGGGGCTCGNCTCGATCACTAATCCACAGTAGGCAAATAGATGTATCACTTTGTGAAACAGCGGTGAAATTAGTCACAGCTAACAACGTCAAGGGCACAGTAATCGCTCTCATCGCCGTGAATGACGTGCTAATTTTACAAATACTAATTGTGTCAGACGGTTTGTCATGGGATGTCGTCCTAGGAATGGGTTTCCTAAAGATTAACAGGGAACTAACTGACTTATCGGTGTTCGATTACAATCAGGGGCCAGCGAGTCGCATTCACACAACCCGAGACCAGGAGATGGGGATAAGCTCCAGTGGGAAGTATCAATGACGTCAAACAACGGGTTACACCACAAGGTAACCCCATCCTGTCAGAAAGAAAATCTGTGATTGATTCAGGAACAATGCTTCAGATTGGAATCCAGATGCGCCAAGGAAATTCAGTGTGTGATTGAACAGTATTCTGATGCATTCACATGGAGTTGCACTTATCTAGGGCGGACAAGCTTAGTGAAACATTGAATAGATACAGGAAACGTCCGACCGATAAAGGTTTCATTGACGCCTATCAGCATTTTGGATGAATGAGCTGGCCAAGACCATTCGGCATATGGAGGCATCCAAAGACATCCAACCTTCCACTTCACCATGGTCTTCTCCCATGGTGTTCGTAAGAAAGAAAGAAGGCTGCCTCCGTTTGCGTTTTGACTATATGTAGTTGAATAAAGAATTCAAGAAGGATCCGTTTCCACTGCCAAGATTCGACGATCTGTTCGACGCACTGGTCAGCGCGAAATACTTCAGTGCTCTTGACTTAACATCTGGATACTGAAAAGTGGAAGTAAATAAAAAAGACCGCCCCAAAATAGCATCCTCCACACCATCGGGGCTTTACGAGTTCCAGACGATGCCGTTTGGACTAGTGAACGCACCGGCTACGTTCCAACAATGAGTACAACAGGTCTGGTAGGGTCCGATCCCAAACCAATATGTGCTTTATCTGGACGATATAATCGTCCACGGAACTACGGAAAATAACCACTTGGATAATTTAAAATCAGTCATCGACAGACTGAGGAACCGGAAAAATGCCGCTTCATGCAGTCTAAGGTTGCATACATGGGACACACCATTTCGGCAGCAGGGTTCCACACAAATCCGAAGAAAATCAAACAAATACAATCCTGGCCTACACCACAGAGTCTGGAGGAAGTCAGAAACTTCCTGGGGTTAGCTTCCTAGTACAGGCAATTCATTGCCAACTTTGCCTTGATTGTGTCATCCCCACACTCTATGATGGAAAAGAAAAAGCATTTAGATGGGACACCGAATGCGAAAGATCATTTTTAACACTCAGATTAGTTGCTGTACGTTTGTGTTCACTGTTGCATTGGAATTTATTACTTGGTTTCTGCCATGTTCTTTTGACGTTCGTATCCCAGGGAATTATTACTACTTCTTAAGGATACTTATTATTGCTTTGTATTATTCAACTCACATGGTTCTGCCCAAACTGGATTTTCTGATTGAAACAAGAGACGAAAGCGTGCCGGGTGGCAGATGCGCTTGCACACATTCCTGCCGTGAAGATGACGGTTCTGTCGTTAATCAGTTCCAAAATTCGCTCACTGTTTAGCAAACTGGCTGAACTAACGGATCTAATAACTCATCGCGTGCACACAAACACGTGTGTGATATGCATACATGAATCGTGGCTCACCGAAAGCATAAACAATTCGCTGATCAACATACCTGGTTTTGCAAGTTTTTGACAAGACAGAGAAAGAAGCAAAAAGAAGTTCAGAGGCGGTGTAATAACCTACATTAACTCCAATGGGTCCGGCATGTCCGAAACGTTGTTTGTTTTCTCCTCTTATGGTATTGGCTGCCTAACTGTTTCAGGTCGACCTAGCGTTTCCCCTTATCGGAGCACAGTTATTACAAATCTATGCATTGCCCCTTCTTGCTCACGAACTGAAATTAGTTCTTTCTACGATGCATTTATTCCTTTCAGTGCTCCCTTACTTGACGATAATTTAATTTTAATTGTTGGTGATTTTAATCACGGACCAACCCAACCTGTACTTTCTTTCGGTTTATTAGATCTCCCTCTAACACCCACCAGGCGAAACGCTGTTTTGGACAAGATTACTACTAATCATCCTAATATTTTTTCTCTCAAACTGACGGTGCCAATCTCGTCTAGTGACCATTGTCTCTTATGTCTTAGACCAAAATTTTACTCTCGGTTATTTTATTCAAATAAAAAAAATGAACATAAAATTTCGGAACCTTTCAGCCGACAGACTCCATCTCCTGAGGAAATCTCTTGTTATCATCTTTTCATGGTTTTCCGTTCAACAGTCTCCTTGTTCTGTTGAACATTTTACAGAAGCAGCCAGTATGATTCTCAATCTTTTCTGTACTATGGACACAGTTTTTGTTCAAACTGGCAGAGTATGCTCTCCGCGGTTAAAAACTCCTAGAAGACCAAAAAGAACTAGCGTTTAAGATGCATCAAACAGTCTTTGTCAAACAGCTTACATTGGAAATCAGGGCAAAGATCAAAAGGCTGAATACTTCTTCTTTTACACATTTTCATTTTATTGATAATGCAAAGATACAATTTTCAAGAGGAGGAAAGCGGCCAATCGAAGGGCTGCCATTCAACACACAGAATGGGGAAAGCTAGGTGGTGATCTTTGGATTCGAACACACATTCCCGGAGTGGTAACATGGTGACGTTACCACCTGGCCAACACCGCCCATAACGCAAGTTCTGGGAGCTGGCGATGGGAGACGGTTTGTGTCAAGGGGTCAGATTGCTTTGCGGACAGAAGAAATGGACAACAAACAAAATTATTGATATGGACAGCCTCAATACTTTAGTCTTTTATCCTTCGAATGATCTCCTGTCTCCGCAACCCACACATCACCTATCTACCATAGACCCACTCACCCATGAGCAGGTCTATTCTCTTCTCAAAACTACGAAAATCACGAAAGCAGTTGGCCGCGATGGTTTATTTTCGTCATTGCACAAATATGCAGCCAGCTCAGTTACAGAGATATTTGTGTCCCTTATGAACCAATCCATTTCAACATATTTGATGCCAGATCCCCGGAAACCGTTCAGCATTGTTCCTATCCCTAAACCCTCTTCACCTAGCTTTTTATCTAAACGCTTTCGTCTTATTGCCATCACCTCCTATGGATTTATATTTGCAGAGCGCACCATTCTCATTCGCTTGCAATCTGCTATTATTGTACCCAATGACCAGCTTCAGCTTGTGTACAAGCCGAATGGATGCACTTTGGATGCTCTCTCTTCAATGATGCACTTTATTTGCACACTTTAAAATGATTCTCACAATTCGGTTCGTTGTGTTTTCCTTGGCCATTCTTCTGCTTTCGATTCCGTTCCACGATCTCTGCTTTTGCAAAAGTTACGGTCATTCGGTTGCCCCACCAACTTATTATCACGGTTGAAAGATTATTTCACAGGAAGGAATCAAAGGACGAAAGCAAACAGCACTACTTCAAAACCGGTAGTAAATAGTTCCGGAGTCCTTCAAGGTGTTGTGCTCTCCCTCAACCTATTTTCGACTTTCATCAGTAACTTACCCTCAATCCCACCAGCCAAGATCTTCAAGTATGCTGATACCGTGGTCGTCTGTCAAGCCATCTCGAACCAATCGGACAAATAATCAATTTCTGACAATTTGTTGCAAATGCAAACATTTTCGAACCAATCCGGTCTCCGACTGAATACCTCTAAATGCTTTGATTACATTTCTAGTCCTTTCCGATCCCAATACCCCCTGGATCCCTCAGTCATCAATTATTTACCCAGCACCAGAACACGTACCACAAAATATCGAGTTTGCCCAAACTACACGTCACGGATAGTGGTGCCACAGACACTGGTTCGCGAAGTCCTGCAAGATCTACATGCAGAGTTAAGTCACGCGGGTATCAACAAACTGGAGTTTGCAGCGAGACAACGCTTTTGGTGGTCGCATCTACATATGTACGTCGTAAACCTCTGCAACGCATGTGAACTCCGCGGCAGTTTCGAAAATCTGTCCCACAGTAATCGCGCACCACTCTAGACAATCAATACTGGATCCCCGAATGAAATGGTCGGTGTCGACATAATCGGGCCCCTGCCGGACATGCTAATGAATCACAGATAAATTCTTATACTGATTGACCACTTCACTGAATGGTGTGAGGCTATACTCCTAAAAAAAGCAGACGCTATAACTGTAACAGATGCCATACTCGACAAATGGATTTACAAATGGATTGCACCCGGACAGCTGCACTCAGACTGTGGATCGAATTTCAAAAGCGATTTACTGAGGGAAGCGTACAAAGCCCTGGGCATAGATAAGATGAGAACAACGACCTACCATCCCCATGGCAACGGAAGGGTGGAACGAACAAACCGCTCACTAAAATCCCTGCTGAGGGCATTCACAAACAAAAACCCCATGGAGTGGAACCGCGTACTGCTACACTGCCTTCTAGCGATAATAGCACTATCCAAAGACCCACGGCTCAGACACGACACTTCGTGTGAACTGGCAGAGATATAAGACTGCCGAGTGACAACCGAATACCAACGAACGGCCTCCAGCCACTGATGGTCACAGAGTACGTATCGACGATGATCGACTCACTAGGAACAGAGAATCAGATAGCCTACACCTACCTCGAAGCATCGCAATGACACCCGGAGGATTATAACGACAATAAGTGCTTTGGAGCCCCATTACGAGCAGGCGGCCAAGTATAGTTTAATATGACACAGACAACTCCGGCAGTACCAGCAAAACTCTATAAAGATTGGCAAGACCCCAGTATGGTAGAACGAGTACTATCACCAACAAAATGTAACATTCGGGAATTTGGATCTACACAGCCACCGTCTGTGGCGCACTTCAACCAACTCAAACCATACCTACCACACACCGCGCTGAAAAAAATAATAGCGAAGACAACTTAAGCCAGCTAGAGGGTGCTGTCGAAGTAGTTATACCGATTGAAGGAGGAATCGCTAGGACGTCAAAGACGACGCTTCGGGAGAAAAGGGAGAGTGTAGTGCGAAACCGAAAGTGACTGACGTCCAGTATTTGAATGTCGAACTGTCAATGACAAACATATTTTACCGTTTCGTTTTAAAGGCTTCACGAGTTGTGTGACGCTCAGCACAGTATTACAAGACACTGAGAACGAAGACCAAAACAGCACCTACACGTAACATCACCATTCTGTGTTGTGACCATTTCATGTTCTTTTTGTGTTGCTGCGTTTCGCGCCAGTATAATTTCTTTCGAATTCTGCGAGCCTTCTTCCTGATTGAACATATTACAATTCACACACTCATTGACGGAATTCGTGAGACTTCGTAAACTTGATCAGATTTCTTCCACCTAAAGCCTATCGTTCTGAGCTTCATTCACGCTAAGGAATATGTTAATAACCCACACCGGACAAAACATACATGCTGTGACCTCCGCTCAGTTCCAGAGTATCGTGTTCGCGGTTCGAGTCCGGACAGGGATAGAAAAAGTGCGCATTTCTGACGGCTCTCAAACTGGACGAAACAGCTGTTTAGTGCTCTTTGACGGTTATTAAAAATATTTCCATCGCGTTAAGAGATCCACTTACGGTGTTGCTTCTATTGGACATATACCTTAAAAAAGTGATATCTCTAGGTTTCAACCACGGTTTCTGGAGCAACGAAGCATTAATTATCACAGTGACTCCTGTGCATGATATAGGTAATTCTATTTTATTCTGTCCGTATTTAAATCGACGTAGTAGAACCACATGGAATAATGTACAAAATAAGCCAAACGGTTGTAAAATTATTAAAGCTAGTGACATGTGTACAAGTCCCGGGCAGGTTTTTCGGTATTACAAGCATTACAG
>UZAN01041000.1:0-24041 GCA_900618425.1 Echinostoma caproni
AATCATTTTGAATTATATAAGAGTTCGCAAGTCTTCATTTTATTTCTCGCCTCGAGCGGGGAACCCTACTAATCCCTTTTCAGTAATCTCTGTTCTAGAGGTAATTCAAACCAAAAGAAAACACAGATAACTTTCAAGAACCCGGGACATTTGGGCCTCGAACCCGTGAATCCTTTCAAGACTTCGAAACTTCAAGACTTCAAGTCAACTTGGAATTTGACCTTGAAACTTTTACTGTAACCTTGAACTGGGACCTTTTTGATTTGTGTTATTGGAAAACAAAATGATTGAGGAAAGGTTAGTGTCTATCTGAAAACTATGTCCTCCGTCCAGCGTTAAGGTTGCGGTTCGAGTTAGACCCTTCAACCAACGGGAGAAGAATGGAAGATGCGGATTGATCGTTTCGATGAAAGACAACTCTGTTTTCATAACAAATCCAGATAGTAAGTGAATTTTCCGAATTATGAAATTTTTCCTAACCGAATAAACTAATTTTTAATAAACCGAAATGGTTGTTCTGTTGTTTCTAGATTTCCATCCTATTTTCATTGAATGTTGGGATCATTGCAATCTGAATTAATTCAGATGGGAATTAATTGATTAATTAATTCACCCTAGGGTGAATAAATAATTGGGATGGTAGCTATCATCCCAAGCAGCATGACAGTCACCGTTGCTGCAGCATCGTCCACAAATGCTGCACTAGGGAAGTTCCACAATTTGGACTCTCACAACCGTCAAAATACTTGAGAAATTAGCAACCGAGTTGAGCGTATGAACCTACGTAAGACACCCATAAAAGATTCATATATGACTATTTTATGGGTGTCTTACGTATATATATGGGAAAGCAGATCTACTTTCGAGTAGTTTGACAGAGGGCCACACAAGTGTACATCTTCACATAAATAAGAAATACTGTGTACAATAAATTAACATTCCGTAGTACCGTTAACCTGTGTAAAATCATTTGGAGTATGCATACTCCTATTACATGTAAAATGTACGAAAAGCGTAGGTTTTGTAGTGTGCAATCCAAACCTTAGGAGATAAAATATAAAAACAGAGTGGAAAACTAACAAATTTACTGTACAAGCTATCGGGACTGACGTGACGCAAAACTACAGGTCCTATATACAATAGAATTTGGCAAAATTCGGTGGCTTCCTAACGCTCGTTGTCAATAAAATCCTGACATTTGCGTGGAAAGTCACTGGGTAGTTGACGGGCAAAAGCGGTCGTAATAGGGTTCATACAAAGAAACTGATTGGAAGACAGACGAACACCAGTTTTAATTGGTCCGGTGCGTCATATACCAATTAAACGTTAAACTAAACCCAAGCATACACAATGTATATAATCAATGGGAAACTGGTGAACCATTTCAATCGATAATAACTCCAGTGGTGAGTTACCGATGTCGTGTTCCTCTTGTTTTGGACTGCGAAAGCTGAATTCTGTGCGTAGCGTACGTGGATACACAGGAAATGTCAGTTTTCCATCTTGATAAACACCAGCAACTTTGCATCTATCGCAAATAAAGTAGCCTGTGTTTTGCTTCACTTGCTTTATATATGCTCGTGCTAGAGCATCGCACACAATACTGTGCACCTTTACAGGAATACGTCTTCTATCTTCCAGAGATATACAGGACTTCAATGTATCCAAAACGTCTGTCACAAATTCGTTCAAAACTCGTGCACATTAACCGGCTTCCGAGTTCCGCAGAATAAACCCACAGGGAACACGCTTTTATTCATTCCCATAACACGACACAGAATGGGCCACGTTTGCAGACGGGAACTGCGGAAAATAGTGATACCATTGATGGTAAACTTTAGATACAACGAGTCTTTGAGATCATCTTTTATACGATCAAGATTTTGACGTAGACAGAACAGTAAATTGAAGTGTATGTATTCGCCTTCTTGTATAGTACGCCTGCAGGTCACTCGCGAAGTCTTGAGCAACGTTCGGCTATCCTTTGGTAATTTGGGATGCAGAAAACGTAGTTACCGAAGCAATACGTTGATCGCATGGACGTTTACTCTGCCCACTTTGCACTTTTGCTTCACTAATGAGAGCGTAGAACATTATCCCGTATTCCATGAGTTTTATTATCGTTTAAAATGGAGAACGGGTTTCGATTATTAAGACGTACTATAGTGCGTCCACTCTGCATACAAAGTAGTCATTAATTAGGGTTAAATTCGAAAGGCTTTATTTTCGATTAAATTGGAGTGGAGTATTAGGAGTATAACAGGTCTCTAGAATATAAACGGGTGAGTAGTAAGTAAACATGAAGTAGATCTTAAAGGATCGATTCGGGTAAATAATTTGAAAATGCGCAGAACCTTTTTGAAGCTCGACGTTATTTGTGCGAAGTTTCACCCTAAAAGTAAGCGTTGCATGACGCGCTATATGGCGCGTTATTCCCGCATTTTTGCGGGCAGGCCACCCTGTCAGGAAGAGTGCTCTCGGAGTGCGATTCCAGAGTGCAAAAATGGCACGTTTCTTTGCACTTTTACCGGGACTGAACGAGTGACCCTTTATAACGGCAATATTTTTAAGCCCTTAACGACCGAACCCCAGCGTTAAGAAGTAAACTAATCCAGCCTGACATGAGGCGCATAGTATTCCATTCTCTTCCACTTACCCCCACTGTGCCCCATATTTCCTTGTTCCCTTCTAAAAAGAAAAGATATAGTATTTTTCTAACGTAACCTTATAAGGCAGCGTATAATTCTTTATCCAGCAGTCCACGCCCCGTATAACAACGGTTATATTTGAATCGATCGAATACATTCTCGGTAGAAGAGAGACATTGAAGATAGGTTATTTATCATTCTAAAAAGGAATAAATGGTTCAAAAAAGTGATGTTCATCGAAGGTTTTGAATGAAGTGTTGAATTATCCTGGATCGAAGAAAGTTGTGCCTGTGTACAGCATCTGGAAAAAATAATGTTTACATCTAAAGTAAACTTAATAAAAATTAAAATTTATATAAGGGAAAATTCAACCAATACTAAGCAAACGAATAAATCTAGACCTCCAAAAAGGAAATGAATTATTTCTTTCTTATTTCTAGATAGAATTAGGGTAACCTATATGTGTCATATATCTATTATGTACAATAATGATACTATAATAACGATTAACATTTTTTATTATATAAAATAATCCGTTATTACACTTCAAAAGGATTACAGCTTTCACAGCCAAAATACATCTTAAATGCATCTTAAGCTTATTATAAGAATACACACCTACCGTTTATGATCTATGAAATGGGTGAATTGGCCAGTGCCAACTCTCCATCAATTCCGTTCCGGTTCAGAATTGGTCCTAGTTTCGGAGTAAAAGTCCTTCGAAACATGTACCTTATGCATTGTTCAACGTTTGCATCACCATTACCGGCGAGATGCTCCACCCAGGTAGCGAGTGAAACACATAGTATTAGTACTTTAGCAAATGCCACTTACAAAATGGGCGAAAATTTGCGCAGACCTTTAGTCTTCGTTTATTCGGTTGAAGTCATCTACATTGTCCAGCGGTAAGCGCATGCTCACTGAACTATACTTGTCTTGAACAGGAGCATTAAGTTTTCTTCCATATTCCTCAATCATCTTTATAGCTTCCTTCAGATGAACCTCAGATGACCTGCAGGGTTTGTGTTACAGTGGTTCACCCGGACATACCAAATTCAATAAACAAATGATCCTCTCTGGTAAGTTAAGGAGGGCTGTTCAAATTAAGCCGAATGCTAGTCACTGACGTACTATAAAATTTAGTTGTATGTCTTAGATCGCTTTACCTCTCAGCGGTTGACAATGTTTGTGTGCTTTTATCTTGCACACATTCTATCTTGTCTGCAGACTGTTCTGGAACTGATATAAATTGAGATTATCAGGTTGTGATATCTTGGAGCTACTTCCTTAATAGTGTCGTCCAAGTCACTGAATGTTGATCTGAAAAACCAGACTTCGTGTTTAATCATGAAAGATCTTACTCGAAGTAGCTTGCGCTGTTCCCTGGGGGAACGGTCTCTTTCTTTTTGTTTTCGGGTCTAAATAGATAAATTGTATACCAATGTTAAAACTTACATTGCCATCGCGCCACATGATGTCCCATGTTCTTTGCGATTCAACTGTTTTACATTCCTATTTAAAATGAAAACACGCTTGAACATACAGAATACACTTACCAGTTGCTGCCGACTGCCGAT
Source organism: Echinostoma caproni (assembly GCA_900618425.1). NCBI lineage: Eukaryota > Metazoa > Platyhelminthes > Trematoda > Plagiorchiida > Echinostomatidae > Echinostoma > Echinostoma caproni. The sequence goes on from UZAN01041000.1 coordinate 4,226, forward strand.
GGTCGAGCAAGTTTTCCTGGTGCCTCTGGATACTCAAAATCCTTTGAATAGTTTGTCTTGAGCACCCTGTTTGGACCAAGACTCCTTTTGAAATCCTAAAATACAGCTATAGCTCTAAACGTCAATTGGATTCAGTTGAAAATAGCATCTAAATTTTCCTTTTCTTCGTTAAATGCATTGGTTTAGTGACATCTGACGACGGCGCATTGGTTTCTTCTTTTAGAATGTCCTCATATCTAAGAGCTTTAAGATAACCATCTACAGGGAATCGAAATTAACAATGTTAACCGCTTACCGCATTCCTTTAATACCACAACTTCGTCGGGTTTTGCGTTCGCCGGCATCCGACCACCAGATTGGAGCAACGTAAGAAGAGCTGGAGTAGAAAGCATACCCAGCTTGAGTACGGAGTACTTGCTCATGGTCCAACACCCACATTATGTGGATAGTTGCTATTATTTCGTTTTCGAACTCAACTATCGCATACATTTGAAAATAAAGGTTATTCGACAATATCATAAAGGATAAATAAACAGCAGCGTAATTTGTGGCATGTAACCGTGTTCTATTATGTACACAAAAGACAATGGTATATTTACAATTCATCACTTCACACTTCGTTCCCGTCCTGATCATTTATATACTTTGGAGTGGTCCTATTACAGAAAGACCTGAATTGCCATCACAACGAGACTGCACCTTGACGTGATTTGATGACTTGCGTGCCTTCATGACCATGAGAGTTACATATGATGGCCTTTTACAGCTGTAGATCCAATCATGCCTGAAAGGTAAACGGGTAAAGGCCAGACGAAGCTCAGTCTCACAAAGCCAGCTGCTTGGGCACCTTCTGGCTTCTTTCTTTTATCCATGTGCTCCTGGTGAAGCCAATCCAGCAAACAAACACGGTGAGGGGCAGTTTACCGGTCAAAAACCCACGCTAGATGGACGTGGGAGCAGGGTACCTGGGGCTTTCTCTCGACGGTGGGAGGTCTTGGCACTTCATTGGACAGCTACCGCCCGCCCAAGCTGGGCAGCCCCCAGCCACTAAGGTGTTGTCCCGTCTACGTTCCGCTTGTCTCATCGGGTACACGAGGCTCAGGGCCGATTCCGAAAAGCGGACCGACAATCAATGCACCAGCGTCCAACACAATTAATCGAAATTCAAAGGCCTTGCATGACAGGTCTCTAGAAGCTCCCACACGGGAGCTTTGATCACGCTCCCGCGTTGAATTTACGCCCCACTGCCTTTTGGGTCAGACTTTTGAGAAAAAGACCCCGGTTAGAGTTCCCAAAGAAAACTCTTTTCATCGATGTGGGCTACCACGAAGTATGCCGTTCCCTAAAGTTTTGGGTACCCATTTGAAAAACCATCTTTCCCATCTGTCTAGTCCTTCTTCTCAATCCCAAATATTCCCAGTTGCCTCCCGTGTACGATACCCATCGCGATTCACTCAGCGTTTAACTAATGATGCAAACCCTAACCAGGAGACTAGGTCACATAGGCCCCGTTAGGCTCCCTGGCTGGGGACTTTGGGATTATGGTCATCGATGATTGGAGACACTGAGTGATATGGCTAGGTTTCGCAAACAGTGACGCTTGTGCATTCACTCATTATTTCCCTATCAATGTTCTATATGAATTCTCCATATTCCGCTTGAATTTGCTTTCAACATTCCAATCTTCATTCTGCTCCTTTATCCCAATGGGGCACCAAAAGACAGCAACCAAAACCGGCGTACGAAAGTGCATGGTTAATGGTTGTAAAACCTGAATTGAACTGGACCTGAATTGGAAGCCGGTAATGATAAATTTGACTTACCTTACTTCTGTGGGCAAAAACGTATGCAGTAATGGATAAAATACACATCTAGTCTTGTATGGCAGGGGCAAACATTTACATTCAACATTGTTCTTGGGAACAAGTTGTATATCAGCAACGTTTTCACAATGAAAGATGTACAGATCCGTAGATTTGATACATTTCTCAAAGAATGGCTGTGCTAATGCAATCGAAGTGATCAGAAGTCCACCACGATGCTCACCCACAATAAATCCGGGCTACCCACTATAAATTATAGCATTGTCCGGAAAGGCATTGCTTAATTAAACATTGAACACATATTGAGTTACGTAGTTCAACAACTTACTGTTTGAGAAATCACTCAATGCAAATAGTGACGTCGTAGCGTATTTCGCCGGAGATCTAGAAATAACAATATTACCTATCGTATCGCTTATTCTCATAATATCTCAATACATACGGGTGCAGGGCTAGCTGGTTTGTGAGGTACTTTAGTTTTCAGGGGCAACGATGTCACAACAATTACCATCACTTAGTTCAATTGTGGGCTGCGGACCTAAAAGCAAGTAGGATTATGTACAATTTATCTTACTAACCATGGGATTGTTGGTTTTTATTGTCTGATTCCTGCATTGGCACCTCACGTTGCAGTTGTGGACACTCCGTCGGGAAATAACTCTGCAATTTCAAATGGGAATTCGTCGTGTATATAGCAAATGAGGCGTGAACTGAAAAGCTCGGAAGCACTGGACAGCTGTTTCGACCTGGTTGGGTCTCATCAGCAGTGCGAATCCATCGACCCGACTGGGGATCGAACCCGGGACTTCATGGGCAGAACGTAAGCGTGCTACCCACTACGCCACCGAGCAGCTGATCAGACCGTTTTTCATTTTCCATTTACACGATATAGCACAACCCATCTTTGACAGTTTGTTGTGGGCCATGGACCCTGCTCAACTCAGCACTAGCCTCCGGGGCTATNGGTTGTGCTATATCGTGTAAATGGAAAATGAAAAACGGTCTGATCAGCTGCTCGGTGGCGTAGTGGGTAGCACGCTTACGTTCTGCCCATGAAGTCCCGGGTTCGATCCCCAGTCGGGTCGATGGATTCGCACTGCTGATGAGACCCAACCAGGTCGAAACAGCTGTCCAGTGCTTCCGAGCTTTCCAGTTCACGCTTCATTTGCTATATACACGACGAATTCCCATTTGAAATTTAACCAAATCCTCAATTACTCACATGAAACTCTGCAATTGCCGATAAATGGTCCGTCTAATTGTTCTACGAGGTAGTTTATGATGATGTTGTCGCATATTAAAAATGTTCACGAACAAATATGACGAGTAACACAATGGAGATAGATTAGAAATAAACAACAGGCAACTATGGCACAAAGCACACAAGCAAAAAGTAAAATGATAATGGCGTCCCGCCAATGAAACCACTGACAATCAATTAAAACAAGCAGTTACTTCGGAGGAATGCTTTGTAGATAAATATGACAAGTATTGACAGGAATGAATTTGCTTTTTATTGCCATAAACGTACACTTGGGCTCATATAGGTCTTAGTTAGAAAGTGCGAATTCTGGAGCAAACTTTGAGCACAAAATGCGACACTGTGTTGGCAAGGTAACGTCGGAATAATGCGCCATATAACGCGGTATGCAACGCGTACTTTTGGGGTGAAATTTCGTGCAAAAAACATCGGATTACAACAGGTCTTTGTGCGGTATTCTACGAAACCCACAAAACAACCCTAGGAATTACTAATCAAATGACCCAATGAGCACAAACGTCAAGTGACGCTCGTGACTTAACGCTACCGTTTCGTCACGCGAGAGTCAGCGTTTAGTCACCGACTAGTATCCATCGAAACGGATTGGTGACTGTCGATGACTCTCAAAATAATTCGGCTGCAATTCACCGACCCATTTAAACAAATTAAAATCGAAATCGTAAGAAAACACTTGTAAAGGCAGCAAACGTTTAAAATTAGATTACTTATAAGGAAATTAGAACATTCAAGACAGTTTAGTGGGCTAAAAGCATTGCAAATGCAACATAAATGCCTCGAATAAGTAGATTTATATGTAATGAAAAATGTCTACTTCTGGCAAATGGTAAGCTATATCACGGGTGTTTTGAACGAAATGGACTAATTTCAATTTTTAGAATCGAAATGCACACACTTTAAACTTCAATACATATAACTAACGAGATGCCGCTCGGTTACGAAACGACGACTCTCGAGTGTACCCTTGTGCTGACTGTCAGCAACAGCAGCAAGTCAGCACGAGAGTCACCGTTTAGTCACCAGTTACCACCCATCGAAACGGATTGGTGACTGTCAGGGACTCTCAAAATCATTCGGCAGCAATTCATCGATTCACAATTGGGATTTAATTGCAGTCCCGTAAAAGACGCCCGCGTAATGCTCATGTTGCATAGGTTGCGCTTGATACATCATTAAGCGCAATATATGACGTTTAAGACTATAGTCCCGTATGAGATATGCAATATAGGTTACTTTTTATTGTAACGCAATCCCTGATAGCTAGTAGGCCTACTAACAACACGAAATAAACTAATCAAGCAGCGCGAGTGCCTGGCTGACAATCCCTTGAGTATATTGCTGGGCGTTTGTTGTATGTCCCTTTTGAATATATTTTTGGAATATATATATATATATTTATCTACACATACATATATACATAATTTGAATCAAAAATGGGTTACTCAAAACGTTCCTTTTATACCGCAATTCGTGATGCCTCTTTTGTGCGCTTATTCCACGTTTCAGCAAATAATAGATACTAATAGATCATTAGACTGGTATCCATTAATTTCCATTTCCATCCTCGTTGGTATACTTGCACCCAAGCGCGTTGGGGTACTAGCTGATTATTCGTAGAAATGCAATCACAATTGTTTCCTGCATATAATGAATGAATGAATTTTATGAATGAATTTTATTGCAAAACAAATAACTCTGTTTTGCAATACAACATTACGGTCGTTGAAACAATCTGTATTCAATACCAGCTCGTACGGAAATAAGGTTTGGCGATCCGTCGATCACAAAGCACGACTTTTTCAATTTATCTTGTGCTTGCCATTACATCTAGGAATTCTGGTATTCAAGAGGTAAGGTGCCACGCTTGGAACAACAAAAAAAACATGTCAAAGTCGCGTAACACTTTATTTGCGATTAAATCAAATGGATGGTTTAGCGTTATGCCACACTACTCTTGAATGAAGAGCTAAAACATCAGACATAATGAAAGTTTAAAAAGTAAATATCAAACAGTTTACAGGTCGTTCACTCCAAACAAAATGTGAAATGTCGGAGCGTTTTGTGTTCGAAATGACGATCCGTTGTGCTGGTAGGGTAGCTGTAACAGCACATGCGCTTGGTAACGCAGCCGCAGATACACCTGCAAGCTTAGTTTTCTAGTCCATGGGGAGGCCCAAAGGGATAAGTGTTCATTTGGGATAGCTCCATACATTTCAAGTACTTGGCTTGCATGTGAGTATCTTTTTGAACATTCCGAAAGAGAATGCTCAGGTAACACCACGGGTAAGCAGCAGTATACTGATAAAGGGGTACTCGAACTACATAAGAAGGTATTGTACAATACAATGTAAAGTTATATGTTATGAGTCTCCCTTGTAGGGTGTATATATTCATTACACACGTCTGCGTTCATGAGTTCACATAGTTTGCAAACTGTGTGCCAACCAGTTCCTAGTACCATGATCTTTATAAAAAGCAAAAAGGTTCCGTGAATTATTTGTGGGCGCGATACTGCCAGGTGACTCAGGTCAATGCAGTGAATATAACCTGTTGTGATAAAAAAGGAAGAACATGTTCCCATCACCTAGATAACTAAAGATCATATAGATGACCTTTCGCTCGGGAGACAATGGATTTGCGATCTCACGGTAAACACCGCCACACTTTTCTATACACACCCGTTATCCGGAAACCTCTCAAAACCTTTCACCTTTGATCTGTAATCACTGTGAAATGAATGACGCACCTATCCAATTTGATTCTTCCGTTTAGTGATTGCTTAAAGACTCCAGATAGTTACCAAGTCAAAGTTGTAGCAGATAATGATGAAAATAAAATATGAACAATAAAAATAGGTATATAAGCGTTATCAATTGAAGGATGTTTCTAGTTGTAAATAATTCAACCATTCGTTGAATAAATTCACCAAATAACTATACAAAATTAATAAGTACCAATGAGCTGTCTGACTGATTGAGAGAAATGTAAATGTAATTCAATAGATGCATAAATTAGCATTGATATACTATAATAATAACAATTGAAAATAACAAAGACATAATCGAACCCAAAACATGTTATAACGCCGTTTATAACACCTACCAAGGAGTCTGAAACTCTTGGTCTGAGAACTAATAGCTTTTGGACGAGGCTGAAAACGGCTGCCTATTATGTGAACCCAACGTTGGATTTTGACGTGAATCACGTGAATCATGTAACGGTATTCCATTCTTTTGAATAGCTTACAGTTTTTAATTTCTGAAGTTATGACATCTACATTGAATAATTTTGGGCAGCTCCGTGTTGCATAGGCCTGCTTTTTCTTATGTGTCCATTCAGTTTATGCACAAGCTCAAACCATCGACCAAACGTAGTCGACACAGTCCTTATACATGGACTTGACGGTTTGCATTTTGTCCTTCAGTGCAGTGCATGATTAATAAAATGAAATGAATGACGTGAAACCATTGTATCTTCGAAAAGTTTTTCTTAGAAATTAGTGTTTCGTGATTTATTTGGCATACAGTCTGGAATCAGATGCGTGTGCGCATATATAATTTGATAATACAAGATATATATGTATATATGACAGTTTTGTAAACAACGGTGTTGATTGTTGTTTTTGTAGCTCGGGTGAGTGTAACTGCAGTTACAGTTACTGCATTGAGAATGTCACCTCGATTGGTGATGAAACGTTTTCAATACAATTGCCAAGCTCGGCGGACAACTGAACATTATATATATATGAGTACTATCGCTCAATTACCTATACCTGATTGATTCTTTTAGGTAAGAAACAGCTGTTGATGATGCAACATAACATAGATAAATTTGTAGGCACGCAAAACATTGACCTTAGACTTGATATAAACACTCAGTTTCGTTTGCATATACTTATACCACATGAAATATCTGTTTGTTCTGGGATTTTCCATCTAAGTAAAATATTTCAACTAAGATGCTACGAGGGAAGACATCATTCAAGATTTTCTGAATCACCTTTTTAATGTGATGCTCTTTAATAGATTAATACTTATTTGAACTGACCATTCTCCAGATTCACCTTTACACCACTACTCACAAGTAACTGTGAGTGGAATGTGAAAGAATAATGTATGTTACATATTTCAATGAATCTATTTAGATCGATCCGACGTTAAGCAGTTCACATTTGATCGTGCCTATTGGTAAGTTACTCTAGTAAATTGATAATGACACTATTTTTGAAAAGTTTTATTCTAAAAGTGCCGTTCAAACAGGATCGCTTTCAAATCATCATGAGGAAAAATGTTCTAGCAGTTTGTGTCATAATCTCACATGAACCAGCCCATAATTCTTAGAGAATGAATTTAGTTTCGTCGTTTTATTACTCATGTCTTTGCGAGTTTTTCAGATTAATTTATAAAAGGAGAAAAGTAATGTGCTCAATTTTTTAGTTCGATATTTCACGTATCTCAGCTTTTTAATCGGGGTAGCCAAATCATTTCAATGATGTACTCATTTTTCGCAATTTGTTAGAGTAAATTTCACAGTAAGTCTTATTTCCAACGGTTTCACTCATACAAGAAAAAAGGTATATTAGAAACCAGTTATGCAAACGAAAAACAATAACTGCTTTCTGAGTGAGTCATTTACTGAATGAATAAGATGTCAAAAATAGATACAGCAATGAGAGCTTGATACTTGTCAAATATTCGTATCATACATATTGTTGGTGGTGTATGTTTACGCGCTTATGTACCTGTAAATGCTCATACATATAGTTTCAGTTAGTAGTTCGTTTATCTAGACCCACAAATGAAGACACTAGCACAGTTTTTCGTACGGATCGATAGAATTTCCTTTATTGGAAGATTGTGAACCAACAAGGTATCCATGTTCATTAAACGGTAATCGCGTTTTTCAGGCATTGCCGTATCCTGCTCTGCCTCTATCAATTCAAAGTTAATTTGATGAAAGTTCCATTATATTTTCTCTATTTGCATCGACTGTTTTTTAACCGTTCCTAAAGTGGTTGTCTTGTATAGTTAGTCTAGTTCAATGTCGAATTCGGATTTCCTCAGTCGGCACACCATTACTCCTGGTGCCCGTTGCTTTGCAGGACATCAAAGATTGAGGATATAAACGCTAAATCTTTCGCTGAAACTATGTGGTTGAGCAGGGTGATCTCCATTGAGGAGACTTTCTAGTTCACCTTTTCGAAGAGAAAATGAAACATGACATCTGATTGTATTTGTATGCATCTTCCAATGAAGGCTACCGCTGTTACGACATTGCTTGGAACTGATGCAATATACATAAGTCAACCCATACGCCATTCAAAGGTCATCGTGTAAATTCAGTGTGTTCTGCCCCTGAGAGCTTTTTGAGATCCATTCTTAGTGTGAGATGACGATGATTTTAGAAAGCATTGTGGTTAACCGTCAGATAGTGATGAACACAATTTCAAACGTGTTAAGTTAATTATGAATTGACAGCAAATAGTGAATTTATTTAATGTGAACTAAGTTCTCTTGCCTGCAACCTAGAAATTTATTAAAAATACACCTTAGGATAAAAAACTTTGTTGAAAGAAAAATATTTCTCATGGAAATGCAGTTAATCACTTCCACTAGACATCAGCTGTTATAGTGACAGTTGTTGCTGCGGCAAACATTCGATGGGTTTAATTTGATTCAACAAAACTCGATGATGCAGTAAAAGTTTGTCACTTGTGAACTTACTGAACAGTACATAAATCTGGTGGATTAAACGTGTGCGACTGTTTGAACTGGTGTTTATCATCCGTGTTTACTTTTATTAAGGCGAAAGAAGTGTTGCGGCAATTCTCATATTTGAGTTATTTGACCCTTTTAAGAAACTCTTGACCTCCCTTGATAGTAGTTTCAGTTTTTAAGAAAGCTTGCAGATGAGGAGTTAGTTTGAGGAATAGTTCACTCTTCAACACATATTAATCTAGTAATAAACACTAGGTCGAAGACTACCCACAATTGTAGCATATTGGTAATCCTATTAGCAGCATACTGACTGTCTTATAAACTAGCCTTTAGAAGCGGTCGCTCCCTCCGATCGAGCACTTTGTCTTGATCACGACCAATATTGTGATCCCAACTCTCCAAATGCAAACATCGTTTTTGATCCAATATGATCATTCGATTATATCCGTGCACACCTTAAACAAACTTCGCATATGTCTGTGTTGAGCACGCTCGATAGCCCATCTTCTCGTAACGCAGCTGAACCGTTGCACCTAGGGAAGCGTGCTTGAACGCTGTAGGTCATCCAGGTGTTGTATGGAGGGCTATTAGGATCGTTGAACAAAGTGTAGTGGTGGGTGTTTAGGTAATCTACTTATGGTGGGTTGACGCTGTCGTATGCGGTGATAGCCATTTAAAATCCACCATTCATTTTCAGTCTCAAAGATAGGATGCCAGGTTTAATTAGCGTTTCGACTACAACTCTCATATTACGACAGTATCAGGAAGAAACATAGACATAGTATTATAATGTGGTACTGAATAAGAAGAGGTGATCGAATGCTAGGAGTGCAATCCGAACAGTAAAAATACCGCAATTATTGGTACTAGAATCATACCTAGAAATTCTTTTCGAAATAGGGAATAGAAAAATAGCCCTTTTATGCCAGGGACAAAAAAGTGAAGAAGAATTAAAATGAATTGAGATATATCTAAATGAATTATTACTAGAAGTATGTTTTAACCGTCATAGTTACCGATAACCTAACGGGAACCACACAAAAGGTTGATAGGTGCTAACTACATGTAGTCCCGTTTCAGCCTTTGTGTTATTTCTGAGCGTCCTTTCAAGAACGAAAGCCACCCCCTTGCTTTGAACACATTTGTTCGGTATTCACTATGTGAGCTCTGCGGAAGGAATACTGTAGTAATTCAAACCTTTTAAATGAAAATATCATTGAATAATTAAGGATTCAGCTCAAAATCGTGCTAACACGGGTGAGTTTGATTGAGGAAACCAATTATTTCTTCTTATTGGTTAGGATTTCCTGTCGTATACCTCCACTAATGGTAACTAACCAATATCTTGTCGTTCAGTAAAATATGAAGTTTTCTTCTTGTTATTTTTACCCCTATTGGTTATTGGTATTCCCGTTAAGTCGGATCACTGTTTTACCCATTTACCGGCAGTTTACCGGTAATATTGTGTATTTTTCATGCAGCAAAGTGAGCTCTCGATTATAAGTTGTTCACACTCTTAGGTCGCACGATGGATTTATAGCTCAAGATGATGGAGTCCTCATCCCAGATGGACCCAAATCGTCGTATGTGAGCCAAGAAATGGTCTTCAACGATCTAGGAAAAGGAATACTCGACAACGCATTTAGCGGATATGCATGTTCCTTGTTTGCTTACGGACAAACTGGATCTGGAAAATCTTATTCCATCATGGGTTATGGACCNAACCGGTAAGTATTTCAGGAGATAATAATATAACTGGTTGATAGCGGCATCGTGCCCATCATATGCGAAGAACTCTTCAAAAGAATCGATGGTTCACAAGAAAAGGACAAAGTGAGTGAAAAAGAGAAAACAATTATCAGTAACTAATTTTAACATATTCCAGGAATATCAAGTCACAGTATCCATGGTTGAAATTTACAATGAACAGCTGCGGGATCTCCTTGCATCCGATTATGGAGCAGCGTCTAAATCACTTCCTGTTAGACAGTCTCCTTCATCAGGATTTTACGTTCAAGGACTGAAGCAAATTCCCGTTGGNTATGGAACAGGGTTAGTGAATGTATTTATCAATGACTAACTACGAATAATACGGTTTCAAAGATAGTGTCGAATAAAATCATCCATCTAAACATATTGTGATCAGCTTTATAATATGACGTATCCTTTCAAGTTTTCGAAGTGAATTGGTTGTCATCATCGACTCTGAGTTGTGCTTACCGGGCATACCTCTTCTCAGACGCGATCGTCCAACACGTGGAGGTGGTGTTCTACTTTACGATCAAAGCGATCTCCAGTGCGATGCAGTTGATCCTCCTGTTTGAACCCCTGATACAATTAGGTGCAGACTGAAACTGTCGAAGCACGATGATTGTCTTATTGTAGTAGTCTATCATTCTTCCTCATTCACGGAGTCGGCAAAGATACACTTTTGCGAGCTACGTCATGAGTCCTATCAGCTAAATTTAGTCATATCCTCTAATAGTGGGTGACTTCAACTGCCCGCTGTACAACTACGTAAAGGAGCCTACGAGGTGTGAGAACTAAGAGACGTCTTCAATGGTGGATCTAGTATTAACCAACTGAAAGCCTATGGTCGAATCAATCGACGTCTCGCGCTCCTTGGGACGCAGTGATCATGTATTATTGCTGTTCAATATGTCTGTTATGCTTCGCTGGAAAGAACTCCGCAAAAAAATGCGTCTGGCCACGGACTATACCAGATTGCAGAATTTGGCTCACTGCACTCATTGAATCTTTCCTGGGGACGTACGTGACTCACTGGTCACCTTACAAGCATTTACGGACAGACTTAAAAATCTAATCACCTCAGTTAATAAGGTTTTCAGAAAATTAAGGGTCCAAAACTCGCCGATTCGCAGTCTCACAAAGAAATGGATGTCTCTGCAAAATCGATCTTGTCGAGAATTTAATCGATTTCCAACTGACGACACATGAAATAGATATCGACAATTGTGAAACCATTATACCCAGTTGGTGCGGGAGAATAGGCCGAGGTACCAAGAAATGCTCTCATGGAAGCTTATTTCTAACCATTCGCCACTATACATGTCAATATGTCGAGGGATGTAAAGTATGGGATACCCGCACTCAACTGCCTTGGGAAGGTCACCAGCACCACCCGGGAAGCAGCTGAGATGCTGAAAAACCAATATGCCTAAATCTTCGATACATCTAACAACGCGAGACCGCGGATACCTCGTTGGGTACTCTTTCCTCCAAATCCACCACTGACTACCTTCAAGTTTGATGCCGACAGAGTGAAATCAAAGCTTCTGGGTCTACGCAAGTATTTATCCCAGGTGCAGACAATCTACATCCCCAACCACTTATTTCGTTAGCATATCACATATCTGAGCCGCTAACTTTTCTTTGCCAAAGGATGTTTGACGCAACCGTGCTGCCCCAAATGTGGAAACAAGGCATTATTTCTCAGATTTACAAAGGCGGCTATCGTAGTGATCCTGGCAACTACCGCCCGGTGACACTCCTACCTGTCCCATCAAAAGTCGTGAAGTCCATCGTAGCAGATTTATGGATGGAACACTTAGAGAAGTATGACCTTCTCTCTCTAGCTCAGCATGCTTTCCGTCAAAAGAGATCATGTGCTACCAATCTGCTCCTGGCCCGCGATGAATGGTCAAAGGCAGTAGACAATGGCGATGCAGTTGATGTGGTTTACCTGGACTTCTCCAAAGCGTTCGACCGGGTGGACCACGAGATACTGCTTCGTAAACTGTACAATTTTGGTATCAGAGACATCGCGCTTGATTGGATCGCTCCGTTTCTCCAACAACGGACAATGTCGGTACGAGTCTCTAATTCGCCATCCACCCCTATCGCCGTTTCCCGCGGAATCCCCCAGGCTTCTATGCCTGGTCCTCGACTTTTTCTCTTGTTCATGAACGACTTAACGAATATCCTAGGACCACAAGCACTATTGTTTGTAGACGACGTCAAAATCTAGAAGACAGTGACAGAAAGTAAGGGTTCGCTGGAGCTCCAAGAAACACTGAATGCAGTTCACAAATGGTCTATTGAGAATGACATTTAATTGAGCGTCTCCAAATGCAACGGGATTTCGCTACGCTACCATGGTCGATTTCCTTATTTCCTCGGAAACGAACTACTGCAGAATGTATCAACAAGGAAGGACTTGGGTGTTAGAGTTCACGAAGACCTGAGTTGTTCTATTAGCTGTTAGGGCATCATCCACAGCATTCAAACATGTCGGTCTACTTAAACGTGTTTTTGGTAGTTTTGAAACATCTTTATTCCCACGTCCACTGTCAGCATACATCCGGCCTCATACTGAGTATGCCATCCAAACCTGAAATACATGGTTACAACGTGATCTTAAGATTTTCGAGCGTCCACAGAGGCTCGCCACGTCACAGGACTCTATAATGATTCATACATGGGAAACTGCGGTCATCGAGTCTATGCTCTGCTCAGTATCGTCGGAATCGAGGAAACTTGATTTCAGTGTACCAAATATTACACACCCCAAAACACTCTTGTCGCCCACTTTTGACGTTGCCAGCAAACGTTCATCTACTGGGAGATCCATTCAAGTTACTAAACAAAAAATCTCGACTGGACTGCCGACGTCATTCCTTCGCCGTCAAAGTGTGCACTGTCTGGGATTTCCTACCATCTCATTTCGTTTGTGCGACGATTGATTCTTTTAAGGTAAAACTTGGCGAATCAATAACACACATTGCATTCCAACATCAATGAGCACTCATAACACAAACGAAAACAACATATGGAATTTTCTTCATTGTCGATGCAATTCAATTTGTGTAAGCACCCTATGGGACAAGAAAGGCATCCGCATGTAAGTAATGTGCATGATAGAACTTTGATTTTGGATCAAAATTTATAAGCAGATCATTATTTTGTGCAGATTTGCTGTTTCAAAATGAAAATTTCGACAAACAGTTATTATAATAGATTAATGACCGAGGTTAATTTCCGTTGTAAACTTTAGAGAAACTATACTTACGGTGCTGAATAGAAACTTCAGGTTAAAATAACATTTTTTATCGTAGGTAAGAAACATCAAGGGCTAACCACTCTATCGACCAACGGGGAAGCACTAAGTGGGAGAGCATTAAGAAACGATCACCAGGTGGTGGTAGCCTGGTGTTCAAGGTCACCAAATTATTAGCCCGGAGAACGTGTGCTCGAATCCCATTACCAACGTTCGTCTGCATCCACACATTAATTATAATTAGGCATAACTAACCATCTTGCGTACATTTGAAAATATTTCTGAATTAAAAGATACCGCAAGTTACCTTTGTGGTTAGTTCAGATGAAATATTACATCATCAACGTAATTGGACTTTTATTTTGAATACCCAAAAGAACCGACAAAACTCATAAAACGTCATGCTTTGCTTACTTTGCGGAACCATTTAGCTTGAATAAAAGAAATTTGTATACATCAGGCACAAAAGATGGTAGGTAAACATTTCCGGTACCTATTGTTCATTGTTGACCTTTGCATTTCATCCGTAGGTACCGCCAGGAGGACCATTGCTGCAACTAATATGAACGCAACCAGCAGCCGAGCGCACACCATGGTAACGATAACATTTGATCAGTTTCTGCAAAAGAATAAGGAAAACGCCTCACGGAAGCGTTCAATCGTCAACCTGGTTGATCTTGCTGGTAAGAGAAGTTATTCTTTTTGAACCATAGATGGTACTGTTTGGTGAGTAATAAGCGGATGAAATTTAAGTTATCACTTATCCGTTATCATGCATCTATTTTCGGCTGCTTGTGACGTTTAATCTTGAGTCTTAACCTGAATAAATTTTATGGACAACAAAAAGTGTATACTTACCTGAACCACATTTGACACATTATTTTTAACGTACCCAAAAGGGATCGGAACGTTTTGAATGTCACTTCAGTGAACATTTTACCCTTTCGGACATATATATACCTAAGATTGTCACTTCTCTAAAAACCTTTCGTGGGTTCATTTCAGTTATGAATACTTTGATCTGTGGTCTCGGTTGTCTTGTGTGTTTATCACACTTGTTTTTGCGTTTATAACCATAGCTGAAACATTGTTAGATCACTATGCACTTTTGCTCTTGCAGATCAAGAATTTTAGTTTGAAAATTTGATGACAATTTGAATATGTAATTCCTTGTAAGGATCCGAGAGGGTGGCCACAACTGGAGCCACAGGTGATCGCTTGAAAGAAGGAGCCAGTATCAACATGTCCCTCTCCGCTTTGGGAAACGTTATTTCGGTAATCTCATTTTAACATTTCTCCTTTTAACCATCAAACGTCGGTTACACGATGTTCGTGTATGTTGCAACATATTTGCACCTCATTCATACCTTGCACACAGCGTAAACGCACGTCAAATACACAACACTTAATGTTTGTCCCACTAATGCCCTCAATTGCTTTACTACTTTACACTGGAAGTGTCTTTTCACCAAAATTTTCTCCACAAAAAATGAACTAGCAGATTATGATGCATGTGGTCCACTACAGTAACTGCTATTATTCCAATGAAACTGATATTTGCTTTTCAATTCCTTTCTTCAATTGTAATCTTTTCAAGGCGCTGGCCGAAGGGAAAAAGGTTGTTCCATATCGAGATTCCGTTCTGACCAAATTACTTCAGAATGCTTTGGGAGGGAATAGGTAAGTGTTGTTGTTTGATTCCGAAATACACTAGAACAATTCAGTGAAAATGTGTGTGAAGGATTAGTATCTAAATAAGCCACGAATTCAATTGATGAACTCTTGTACTTAACTGCACTGTCTTAGCATTTTGTATACTGTACATGTGAATTCACGCATACTTGATTAGATCTATTCTGTTCACGTTCTTGAATAGCTTTAATTGTCTCGTTCCTTTCAGTTGAGATTCATTTAAAAATTAACAGAGAAATTGCTATCTTTCAACCAGAAGAATACATCGCCTCAAATAGTCGTTGACGTTGATGTTCTGTTCCATGCCGTGATTTTGTCTGCTATTTGCATTGTGGCTCACCGCACAAACGGGAAGCTCACATTTTAGCCATAATACTAAGGTTCACATAGGCATGAAAAAACTAATGTGGCTCGGAGAAAATATTTTCTCAAATCGGAGGTAACCAGATCTGTGTTCAGCAGTGTCCAGGAACGAGATACGTCCAAGGACTAGTTTCCTTTTAGATTGCTTTCTATTGGAATTATTTGTCTAAGATGTTCTGAATGGTCATGTGGTAATTTCTTTGGAGCTCTGTCGCACTTGAAATTGAGGAAGTAACAATGGAATGAAAAATAAGCAAGTGCACAAAGAGCTCTTTGTATCTTGACAGTTAACTTAGCTAAATATATTTGTCAAATATCTGTTTACAACCTCTTATTGTAAACCATAATTACCCAAGGGTGCTCTTCTCTGTTAGAGATAACGTGGAAGGATTGCAGCTAGGGATACGGATGTTGGTGTTGGTGTGTTCTACGAGTTGGAACTGTTGTTCGCATAGTTTCGTAACCCGGCTAGGCAATACCACCTTTGCTTCCACGAAGTTGTAGTTCCACGTATGCAAATAAATAAATAAAATAAAACAAGTGTTTGATATTTAAATTATTTTGTACTGGTTGCGTTCTAATAAATTGTGAAACGTATGGATGCCAGAATCGATCTCAGGAAGATTCACCAAAACCGTTTTCATCAATCAGGCTGAAAACAAAATCATCAACTCCGACGAACAGCACGTCACACTCATGACCATTCATGCCTGGTTGCTTTCATTTATTGCTGACTTTGCAACTAAGGTAAAATGAACTTGTCACATCTTGCCATTTGAGAGATTTTTAGGCACAAATAATTATTCCACGGTGCCCGACAGCTTAATTTCTCACTCGATCACATAAAAGTATACTATTCAGAAACCTCGCTTCATCTTGAAACGAACGCGAATGAGGTTCCGTCTCATTATTCTCATTCCGTTTGATTAACTTTGCATCACCAGCAAAACTGTGATGATTGCAGCCATCTCCCCGGCGGATGTAAACTACTCGGAATCAATGTCCACGTTGCGCTACGCGGATAGAGCGAAACAGATAAAAAATAAAGCAATCGTAAACGAGGACCCGATGGAAAAGTTAATACGCCAGTTAAAGGTCAGTGCTGGTTTGTGCATGAGAGCAAATGAGCCGCTGTTTGCCCCACAACGGCCTTGCTGTTTAATATTCATTTTAAATTTTACTGTTTAGAGTTTTCGTAACAATTGATTTTTCCATAAAGAACAGCATATTCACTCACTTAATTCATCACAACATGGTTCTGTGACTTCCTGCCTAGCCATAAAGTGACGGGTGATTTGAAGTACATTATACTCGCGCGTTGAATAGTAGATCCAAATAACACCAACATCATTAGGGAAATGATTTTTTCATGTTGATCTGTTTGTTTTCATTAAAAGCTTTTGAACTTCTCCTGGATTGAAAATATTTCAGGAAGAGAACGAAAGGCTAAAGAAATCTTTACAATCAAATGAATTACCAACTTCTGTCGTCACCAAAGGACTCTCTCCTCAAGGTCAGTATACACTCCTAACGGTACTAGCTTGCAATAGTCAGTTTTATATCTTTTCGTGCTTCACCATAGAACACTCAGTGAAACCTAAAACAGCTGTTTCTTTTTCGTTTACTTTGAGGCCGTTGGATGAGAACAACGCACTCATATATGCAACTAGCTGGGTGAGCCAGTCGTGGGGGGTAGTGAAATGAAGTTGATGTGAATTTATTCGATCTAAGATCGTCACACTATTGAAACCATTCGGTCATTTCACTCATCATCTTCAACAGTGGTTAAGCGCCTACCGTGGACTAGAAATGATAGGCCTAATAAAATCGATCCAATCATCTCACTAAATTGAGTTTGTTGGTTACACTTTGAAACATATTATTCAATTAAGGTTCAATAAAAGACCATTCGCCTCACTATCACCGTTTGAGAAGAAAATCAACGAGGATATGTACACAAAACCCATTCCAACCGTTGTAATTTTTCAGCCCTGTTCATCTTCTCCACACAATGCTTGTCCAAATTATACCCCAAACATAACTTATCCTAACGGATCTTTGCATACTTGAAATACAGTGTGTGCACCAATAGTCACCCAAAATCTCTTTATCCATATTCAATGCGTACCGATCAGCGCCCCGTATCAAGTACCGAGATGAAATGAATGTATCGATCGATAAGCTGCCCCGTCATGCTGAGTTTATTGGTGAGAACGATTTCATTCATAACCTATAACGAGTTTAGGGGTCAAATGTTTGTCAGAAGAAGAGTTTGCGAAATTTACCAGCAACTTTCATAACCTGTTCATTTGCTTTCTTCGATCAAGTTTTATTTTGTGCAGGTTGTTCTTTCCTCCTAAGTAGCCCACATTTAAAGCACAGTTTGTTTATAGATCGTCATCGACTTTATTATCGACTACCAGAAATAACTTATCGTTAACTTTAGATGTATCCTTAGAAAATGTCGGATTTCAAAGCTAAAAATGGTAATAAAAAGTTATATTTACTTTATCTGTAAAAGGCTATTCGTTTTTGCGGACTTCTTTAATGTTGCATTTTGTTTGCGTGGCAAAACCGAATCAAACTTTTCAATGGGTTAGTACCCTAAACTGGGTGATTCTCTCAATGCTTTATGCCTGTACGCATAGTGAGACCGATTCACATAGATGGGAAACCTTAGTGTACCTTAAATAGAGTAGGAGAGGGTCTAATCCGGTGAGGATGACATTTGTTCGTGTAAGCCGTAAAACACACGTGAAGTGAAATACTGCGCAGCATTGTACATAACTGTTTTGACATTATTCAGTCCCATCCACAGCGCGAATTCATTGACCCAACTCTGAATCTGACTTGGAACCTCAGGGGTCGGAAGTGGGTAAAATAACCACCTGAATCTCGGATATTCAATCAGGCTTTCATTTTTTCTGTACACAATAAAGCACAACCCGTTTTTGCCTGCTTGCTGAGCGCATCTGAAGTCACTCAGTTCAGATATAGCCTATAAAGTTACGACCAGGTCATGAATATTCATAATCTGACATTTTGTCAGTTGTTCTTATAATGTGCACTTTGAATGAATGGAAGGTGACGGGTTTTTATTTGGGAACACAAAATCCAAAAGCTTTTCATTCACATACTATTGACTCATCAGCACGTTTGTTGTTCTTTTGTCATTCATTGTACTTCATCAATGGTCTTTTGTACTGAAACGGATTACTCGCGGAGTGGACCAGTCACACTGCTCGCATTTCGATTGTTGAAGTGTCAGGATTGAAAATCACGTGATTCCTAATACCAGGATCTTCTTTGTTCTTTACAGAATTGGAAAAAATGCGCGAATCTATGCGTGAGGAGATTATGGCTCAAATGAAAGCAAACATGGCTCAGATCGAGCTGCAGAATCAAGCTAACTTCAATAATGAAGTAGGTGACAATTTCAAAATGATTCGCGTATCAGGAATCCCTTTTCGATCGTTACACGACACAAGGTGGTTGATCACTTTACAAATTCTTTTGGGAAATGACTGAAAGCGACATTTCGTGTTTAATCAAACCAAATTACTTGTCAGTTTGGAAGCACACTTACCGTGTCGGTTTACAGTAGGAGGACGGTGGTGATGATGGTGCAAACTCATTTTAAGGGTCATCCAGAGCAAATGATTGCATGAATTTCCGGAATTTGATGGAAATTTGGCATTTGACATTCTTCCTTTTGCCCAAAGCTTGAAAATATAATGTAATTCTCACCATATTCTGTGCCCCTCAAAACTGATGAAATGGAAAATGTTGTCATAAATTCACTGCAACGTCTACGATTTGGCACGGCATACTCGTGGTAGAAGTGATTCATCCTATGATATCGACGTATCACCCATGCCACATATATGATTCGATTCCATCTTTCAGGTGTTCCCCCCCCCCCCCC
>UZAN01041000.1:24049-48294 GCA_900618425.1 Echinostoma caproni
CCCAATTTTGAATGACCCACAATCCGTATACGCAAGCCATGAGTTTCACTGGTTAGCGCACTTTCTAATGAGGACAAAAATTAATGGTACGACGCATCCGGGGATATTGAGGAAAACGTATGGTGAATAACTTCTTAAGGAACAGTCGTTTCCAGGTAGTAAGCAGATTAATTTCGACATTCGGAGAGCACCATGATCCAAAATGATATTTAACTTCGTAAGGAAACAGTAGCGATCAAGCTTCACTCACTGGTTATTAGATCATAATTATTTTCTACTGTTCAGTAGGGATAAACAAATTAATTCCAAAATGAGAAAAACAACTCATTCTAGTGCATTGACCAGATATCACCCACACTTTGGTTATTCCATATACGTGTTGGTTTGCTTCGTTAGGGAAGGATAAAAGGATGAATGTATGGAGTATGGCGATGACCATCCAGGGACGAGTGTTCTTACAAATTGATTTTGTTAGGATTCGGGGCGGGAATGTGCAGGGTTATTCCAATCGCTTCCTCTGTGATCAAAGCGCTACTCCTAATCCCCCTAGATCTACGGCTGCAAAGTAAACAGAGGGACCGAAACTTATCGGTCATACTAACATCGTGGTTCGACTCCACTAGATGAGAGGTCATCGAACCGTTGACGGTCCTACCCACTCCACTGTTCAACCAAGCCAAGTGGTGTTCGAAGACTCGTACAGATCAAAGTCCACCGATGCGGCC
Source organism: Echinostoma caproni (assembly GCA_900618425.1). Taxonomy (NCBI): domain Eukaryota; kingdom Metazoa; phylum Platyhelminthes; class Trematoda; order Plagiorchiida; family Echinostomatidae; genus Echinostoma; species Echinostoma caproni. Next base: position 24,775 of record UZAN01041000.1, read on the forward strand.
AGTATATCTTGTCCCATTGGAACGGATAAATGAGTACACGCAGAAAGAAACAGCAGTAGCGGGCGATTTTTCTTTGATTTGAAATCATTAGAGTGTCTTGGAGAGGAACACAATACGAAGCTTTGCTGTGAGGAAGATTTTTTCCACAGCTGTAGTCAGTTTATCTGTTCGCATCTCGGCAATTTTCTCCAAGTGAAAGATACAGATATGTATTTCGGTTTCGTTTCAACGTTATTGACCTTTGTGGCAACCGGTGACACCTAAAGTATCCAAGCGTTGTTTTCGGCAGTCGTTCTGGACGTTAACTCGTCAAAAGAACTTAGTTCACTCTCATCGACATCATTTGTGCATACTCTCTGAGGCCTGAATCAGTTTTCTTTTCCTTTCCAATGACGTATTGCTCTTTAGAGCTTTGTGTTTTAATCACCCATACAAAGCAAACTATAATTCACTATTCTGTGGCTCTTGTTCGATCAGTTTATTCCCTGTGATACTATGAACGCCCAGGGAGTAAAAATATTGTGTTGACCCACCCATCTCGAAGGTTATTGTAGAAGTCTCTTCTTTGCCCAATGTTCTCAACTGGTGTTAGTTTAATCTCCTATATAAATAATTGTTAAGATTGAAACTGTGTGTAGTTTTTAATAAATGGTTTTATTATTAGGTCGGCTTTAGGTCAAACCGGGTCAGATCGGTCTAAGAAAATATTCACTGTGGAGGATGCATTGGGAGGGTACATCTTCAAGAAAAACCGTCTCTACTAGTGATGAAGTGATATTACTGCTAGTTGAAAACAACAGTGGTATTGTGAACTTGTCTTCAAGTAGTAAATATATTGTTTTAAACCATCAGTTTTCACTTGGAATGGTAAGACAGTAGGAGAAAGTGGAGACTGAATTAAANGACAATTTCTAGTGGCAAACGGGACTTATGTGCAATGAGAAGGTGAACGATGGTTCAGTATACTACCGTGATTAATTGAATTAGGCGAGCAAAACGTCCCATTTCACCAAAACTGATATGCTGCTCATTGTGAGTTAACCGTTACATTTCGATGTAATGGTCGATCGAGTAATGATAGGTTGACTGTCTAAATCGAGAGTAGAGGAGGGAACAACGAAATCACATCCTTTAGTACACCAGAATTGAAAGAGAACAATTACACGTGTTTACTGATCACAATTTATCCAGAAATTCATAACACCAGGTGAATAGTAAATTCAAAACGGACATGCTATTTAAAGAGATGAGTAATTTGCGCCAAATGAGAAATTCATTTTCACCGGTGTTGACGTGTAGAATTGATCCCAGGGGATGATCAACTCGACACGGACACCGGTAAGATTGAGGTAAAATATTACCAGGAAAGTAGGCAAACGTATGGAGCAAAGCGCGCTTTTATAATACCAAGAAAGTTTTTCCATCGTATCCTGGAGCAGTGCTGATTGATCGCAAAGCGGTTTGGCGGGTAATACTTCCGTTTTTCCTGAAAAACCAAACTGGGAGAGCTTTCTGCTGATCCTATTTTAGTTTAAATATTTCGTAATGTGTTGAGTAAGGGTGCGATTTCCTTTGCGCTTTATAAACGAAGTCAACCAATTTTTAATTTAGGACTATCGTAATGTTTTCTCCACGAGGGACCATTTTAATCGAACTAGTAAAACAACCACTGTGTTGTTTTGTAACCGTACTTTATAACCTCATCTGTGAAGGATAAGCGATGAAATCATGTGCAAACTCAAACGGAGCTTTGCATCTGTAGTCGTGAGCATGAATCCAGGACTTTCCAAGGATGACTTTTGTTGGTAGTTATGAATTGTTGCTTTCATTCAAAATGATTATAAGTACTGTAAAATCGTGCACAAAACATTCTCTTACGGTGGAAAGAATTTTTCTCACCTTGAAAATAACCAATAGAGGTTGTACTATGCCAGAAATAACATGTTCGTACAATACATGGTAAATTCTTTCTTGCTTATCGGTAACAGATTCGAGATTGTTCCCGTTCTGGTTTTTCAGGCCGAGTTCTATTCGGTTGTCTTTCGCAGGTGTCTTGACCTTAAAATTTCATGAAGACCGCCTAAATGTACAAAATATTTAAAGGCCATAGTCAGAAACGGAAATGAAGCTCCGCAGTCAAGTGTTATTATGGGAATTTCTTACATACTCTCATGCTTCTCTTGTTTCTATGGGAAATGTACACAATTGACCGGTTTCTTGGAAAAAAGGTAAACGGCCCGTTTAGTTCCGAGAAGGAGATAACAATTAATGTAGTCCTCAACTTGGTTGCCTTTTAAGCTGTGTAGAAATGTGAGGTATGCCAGAAATTCAACCTTTGGTGAAAAAAGATGTGATATGCTAAGTCTTGCAAACTCTGACCGCTGAAGACTGACTCCAGCATTCCGGTCAGCACTTTGGAATCAGTAACTTGAAACAATATCCCCCAATATGCATACTGGGTGACATCACAAGCAGCGGGCGACGTGGATGGTTTAGGTTCTGCAATATTTGGTACACCAAAATCAAGTCTCCTTGAATTCGGCGGTAATCAGCAGAATACAGTCCATGATTGTAATCCCTACTCACAGATAAGGCAGTGCAAGTCCTTGACCATTTTGGTGGCAGTCCTTTGTGAATGCTTCGTTTTCATGCCATATTAAAGAACAAAAGAGAGCTCTTCAAATGCATGTGCTTCATTTCGAATTGGAAACTCGAGCAGAACTCAACTAAGAGAGTAAAAAATACTAAGTTCTGGGTATTTTGTGTCCCAAATTTGTTGTTGTAAACTGGTCTGTTGTACTCTGCTCAGTTTATTATGTTATCAATGAAATGATGCTGAACAGGCCCCTCAGCTGGTACCGCTCTCTGTTGCTCTACTCGCGAGCGTGGTCATACCGAAATATGACAGCTTCATTAAACAAGGTGACTTAATTGCAAATATCTTACCACCTACCATGAGGACAACATCTTACACCTTCCTCTCGTCATTTTATAATTGAATAATTGCAAATAATCGAACTTACACTGTGCAGATTTAAAAATAAGATGGTGATCTGCAGCCTTATGAATCAATCTTTATTACTTCAGCTGGGGCATATAAGTCAATATTGGTTTCCAGCTACGCGTTAACGCTTTTTCGTTGGTTTGTTGTCTGTGCCTTGCTTTCTTCGCACAGATGTTTTATAAATAACTTCCAATTAAATTAGTTCAATTTGGTTCTTAAATTTGGGATTTTATTTGGTTTAGTGTTATAAAAAGTATTCAGCATTTTCCAATGGTCCTCAATGATGCATGTATAGAAATTATGGTGAGAATTGAAATCCTTATAATAATGAGAACGGCAACATTTTACCCGTTCCGGATGAGTATTCAACAATACATTTTCCGGTGATCAATCACAGCCGTCAATGTTTAGTTCATACTATCCGTACGTTTAGTTAAAGAGACAAACCATTTTACTCGTGCGTTATTCGTTTATGAATTCAGAACACGAACATTCCACCGCGCTGAACGTTGTCACCAAGGTCAGACATTTCAGTTGTGCGGACTAAGCTTGTCTGAACAAAACGACACCAAACACTGAGTACACTTTCCGTTTTCAATAAATTTCAAAAACCACACGCATGGGATCATAATTGAGTGCCATCATTTAAACTAGACAGATGGTAAAAATAAACCTGGTGTGCTACGTGGTTGCATGGAAATACCCCTCCTTGCAGAACACATGACCTCTCCTGAAGTTATGCTTACCAGCGCGTTGTTATGCCAACGAAAACATGTTTCAAACCGATTCTCAATACCCACGGGCTAAGAAATTGTTTCCATTGCTATGCGACCTGGTTAAACACGGCCATCTTGGTTAGGAACAATTGTTTCATGTAGTATAATGATTACTGTTTACCCGGTAACAAAGAAACCGGTATATTGTTAAGTTCATGGAAGTGAAATAACAGGAACAACAACATTTACCTGATTAGAAGAACAATTAACTTTCGTAGTTTGCTTACAGAGAAGTACAAATGAATGGTAGTTATATGCGAATAATGGCTTTTCTATCCTTGCATACGGGAAAATAACTGTATATTTTCCCTGTGAAAACAGGTTCTTATTTTGCTGGAAAATGTTGTGATGAAAAATATTTCAGCATATATTTAACGTGTAGTCTGACTTCTAGTATTGCATTACTTGCATGCAATAACCGAACCTTATTGTGGGTTGGAGAGTCGTAGGGGAATTTTTATTGTCAAATATCAGATAAATTTCCGACACCGTCAATATTTGAGATCACTGTTGGTCGACGGTTGGTTGCACCTTGATAATGTTCACAGGTTATTTTAAAACGGCTGTCTTAAATCAAAACCTTTGTCGTCCCATATGAGTTGAGTTACTTTTAGTTACTCTAATAAAATGTTTTGTGGAACTCTGATTTAAAAATACCTGAGATTCATGACTTGGATGTGTAACTTTCAAGTTAAGGGCAGAAACCGAAACTTCTCTGTAGCTGACCGCTCAACCCAGTGATCATTTGGTCTAGATCATTATACCAGCTACCGGCCGCTAACCTTTTCTTTTGTGTTCCAGCTCTTAACTTGTCTCACCCTACACCTTGAAAATGTACCAAATCATTGTATATTTCATAAATTACAAGGAATTAAAAGATTATTATTATTATACTTTGAGAGTCGCTTAGGATTGTTTGATAAGTGATGGTTTGTTGAAAATTCCAACTATGTACTATGATCTCTCTAAAAAACTAACATATATCTTGCGATGATTAATTTTGCTTCAACAGTTGGGCGATTACACTTTTGCACATTATATTTGGTCTTGTTGGAGGACTTCTAAAATGAATATGATTTTTACCTGTAGATTACGCAACTACCAAAAAGGCGTGCATCCAAAAGTGATCTCTGTTGAAATGACAATAATCCGTAATCATCGACAGAGACGGATGCGTACCCCANCAGGACACGGACAGATTTCGCCAAGCTGGAAATCCTTAGAGAACTCATTAACTAGCATATTAGAATGTGAGCCATGGTTATTTACTGTTGATGATTCATAATATTGATGAAAACATTTTACATTACTCTTAAGGTTTTCTAATGATGTTTTTATGTGTGGGATACGTTCAAACTTATCTCTCAGTTTGCAGAGTCTTCCAATACGTGAATATATACAGTTTAGGGTTTAGGAAAAAATACCATAGCTTGAATTCTGGGGCACACAGTAATACGTATTATTTACTCGTATTTCAAATTTCATCTTTTTTCAATATTTAATTATGCGTGTTATTCCTGTTGTCTACCGTTATCAAGTGTAGTTGTTTAACTTCAATTCTCTCTACTCTGCAAAACAAACTACCCATAATCTATTTTTGTTATTATTATTGTGGCGTTTGCATCATGCCTGCCCGCAAGCCGGTGATATATATATATATATATGATGGTAGATCCACATTTTATTATCAGGCTTGAAAAGGAGTTTCGAATTATTTCGTGATCACAGACTTATAATTTGAGTACTGATTACATACCTCTATTTTCCTTTTGGCTTACTTTCCACAGTTGGAGAAAGCCCGCCAAGAGGTTGCCGACCAATTAGCAAAGAAACAGGCCAGGGAGGAAAAACCTTCAGGAACGCCGTTGAACAAGCCGTACCTAAGCAACTTAAACGAAGACCCACAACTTTCGGGAGTTATTCGACACGCTTTGATTCACAAAACGGTCAGAAAGATATTCGATTTACCTAATTTTCCTGGCTGATGATCATTAAACGATGTGCACAAGTGTAATACGTATCATATCATGTCTTCCTTGCTTTGCTAAACCAATACTGTTAGGTGTTTAACTGATAAAAAAGCATATAATTGTCATCCGTATTACGCAAACTATCTCATTGGCTCCACAAGAGCTTGATGCATGCTGATCTGAACAGACCTTGACTGTTTTGTGCTGTGCACCGTCTTCGTACAGCGAGACACAGTGAATCGAACTTCATAAATTACTATTATGCTCAAAATGTACTCAAAGTAAAACTGTTTGGTGAAAGAAAAGTGAATCTCTGCGGTCAACACAAACAGTACAGTCTCGTTATCTGTTAGGGAACACTGATTTGATACGAAATGACAACGAGAACTCCTCTGGAGTCAGTTCTTTGCCATATACGNTTTTCAATGAGCAAGATGCATAGTCTTGTAGACACCACATTGGAATATAAGAAACATTTGCTGTGTTTGATCTGTTTGAACACTTCTTCATATTCCTTGTTCAAGTCATTCGTTGGTATCCAGAAAGTTTCTTCCCCTTTGGAATGAAAACTACACACAGTACGTCTATGGTAGCCGAGTACTAGACATACGCAACGTATTTCTTAGTCAGCAAAGCCTACACACCCGACACATTTGTTTCAGTGAATTTTCCGCCAAGACTCGCGAGTACATGACTGTCTACTTCAGGGTTGATAACATATTCTCTTCAAATTACCCGTGCTAAACCACGTAAGCCGCAGCCTTCAAAAACCTCCAGTTTACCGATGCTTTGCACACGCATGCTTAGGGTTCCACAAGTATGGAACAGAACTGGCAGCACTGTACACAACATATACATATATGTATATATAACAATCTATGCGTTGAACAGCATTGGGTGTCGTCATTCGGACCACACTCCTAACATATCGTATCTCAATTTTCTAAGCTTCTGGATAGTTGATGAGTGGTCACTGACCAACGCTATTAGGCAGGACATTGTTTCGCAAGCACTGACATAGAATGTACCACTGCCCGCTGGTTGAAGCTTGATCTCAAGCGTTGGCTTTCTGTCTACGAGCGGCCTTAAGCACTAGACGCCCTAGTGAATAGCAGTCTCGTTTTGATCGATGTTTTTCAGCTCGGCTTGCATAGTTTGATATTCAGCGCACCGAAAGCGGGTCGGGTCATAGATTGCAACAGGACAGTAAACTGACAGACCAACGACCAACCGTCGGACTAATCCTACTCATCTTGTTCCTTGTGGGCACAAGATGAAGTAACATCGGCGAATCGGATAACACCTANCCTAGTCTCCACACCATTTACCTATATAAGGAAAGGAACACTCTTAAGTGTTCATACAGTTAGTGCACTGAGAAGGTTATCTCGACTGTCGATGAAACGTTTACGACTGATTGTCTAGGTTCGTGAAAAACTGGAAGTCAAATCATGCTACCTGAGGTGAAATAACAACAATTAACACCGCTATGCACAAGTTTTATATAGGTATATTACGAATTCCCAAAGAACTGTATAAAGTATTTTATGTTAATAGGGTTACATTTTATCCACCTTTCACACATGCTGTGCAATCCGTTAGTTTGCAAAGCACACAGTATAGCGGTCTGTCATGTAGCGACCGATCGAGACATGCTTTTCAGATACTTAGAATTGCTTGCGTTTTAAGCAAAACGTGGCCCGCAGCTGTTAGGTATTTCTTTCCACCCAAAACATTTATCATGGACTTTGTCAACGTTTTCTAATTTAAAAACTGAAGCAAGCCTTTCCCGAGATTAATTTCAAAAGAAAAGGCAATATTTCAATACTGCACGATTTATGTCCAGGGCAATTTTGCTGCATCTCAACATGATGCATACTGCAGAAAATACAATGTTTATATAGAGCTTTAACATGGTAACAAAGTAAAGCAAGATACAATAAAACAGACAAATCATAAAGGAGGGAGGGATGAAAGGACTACGTCACCAGGGTAGGGAGAGACTAACATAAAAATCTTTTTGTTGACACAGGGGGGGGGAAGCCTTCATCGATTAATAGCAATCGCTTCAGTAAACCTTAGCAATCTTGCAACTCGTGACTTGTAAACAATCCTAAATGCTGTGCTTCGGTCGATCTGATGTTGCGTCATCAGCAGATTTCGAGCGATGGCTGAGAACGGGGTCTTGTAGTTTCAACCGTCGTTTTTATGCAGCGGACTTGACCTCGATTAAGGCATCCGATTTGGAATATGTTCCACTACCCGATTGCGTAAGTATCGCTCTGTACTGCCCGCGTAGGTTGCTCCCCAACCACATCATAATTGGTAGATTAGATTGGAATTGGCGTAAAAAGGCAGACTTTCTTTTGCCGAGGGTATGGGTCTCCTGGTTTCCGGTAGACGATTTTGGGGTTGGTTGCGTAGTAGATCCGAGTGATTACTAACCTCGATCATTTGTAGAGCATGCCCTTTGCTTTGAAATTATTTTCCTGTTTTCAGAAGAATAAATCTTAGAGAGTATTCCGCTTTCAGGCTTTTACCCTCAAATTATCAGTAATGATCCTCGGATAGATTCCATCACTTTGACTTCCTTTCAAATCTCTGAGAGCCCCCATTTTATATAAATGGATAATACAGTTGGTTAGGAAAAAAAATTTTCTAACTAGAAACACCTACTTCTTAAACCATGGTTTCTTTTTCTTCCACTATGTTCTTGAGTGATACTATTATCTCAAATTTCCATTACTAACTCAAGTTATTTCATTCTTAAATCTTAAAAAATGATCCATCATAAATGTTTGACTCCGGACATCGGTGAACAAACTAATCAATCTTGTTCGTTTATAAACTTTTACCATGGAAACTGGTGTCAGCGGAAATCAAGCCAATAGAATACGTGTCAAGCTGCTTAATGTGATGCACCTCTGAACGTCCCGTTTATTGTTCACAAAAATTTCTCTTTCGCATAAGATAACGGACGTCATTGGTGGATTTCATTTTTGTTGGCTATGTTGTATGATGAAATGTCACAACTATTACAAGGAAGATAACCAACGTTGCCATGACTAATAAAGTTTGGAGTCTAATTGGAATTTATCGTGTGCAGATAGTTTTCCTCAAGTCCAAAGGAATTAATGAGATTGAGCACTAAGAAACGTGGCATAGTGACCCAATGAACCGCTACTTCAGAAAGGCTGCCCAACTATTCACATATGTATTTAAATATGTACGATATGCATCAATGTACTTTTATGCATATATATATATATATGAGCATAAAACCCACTTTTAAATCATCTACTGCTCATTACTGACCAACCAAAAGTGCTGACGATATATGCATACCTGTAATTACGTTGTTTCTGAGAAAAAATTGTCTGTGTTGATGAAATACATTTATTTAATATTCTTGTTTAGCTGATCTCTCATTTGGTCACTGGATTGTATTGCAAGTATCATTATTTGCATAGAAAATCCCTTTTCTGATCAAAAACTTTGTTTGCTTTTTAAAATACCCTTGATTATCTTTGCTGCATTGGTATACAGTAAAAGAACAAATTAAAGCTATCAACGGGACACCTTTGTTGTTATTGTTATTCTTATCAAAGTGAATTCAGATGGCCGCAAACTTTACTCTCTTCATTAGACCGGTTTTGGTAAAAAGCCTCCTGGCGATGATCAGACTGTGGACTCCTCGGGGAAAAAGATGAAAGTTCATTGGATTATATTACAGGGCTTGGGATTGGCCGATCAGCATGCGTTTTTCATTCGCCATGGGAAAACCGGGGCGGATGTGGAGCTTCGCGTTGCTCCTGGAGCAAGCCGAATGACAAAAGTAAACGGAATAGCCTTAAAGGAGACCACACGACTCAAACATGGTGATCGGGTTCTTCTTGGTACGTTTTTGAGATTAAAATATCTAACTTCCTCTCACACTGGTCTAATTTTGGTTTCAAAGGAGCCCTTTTATTTTGTCAGTCGTCTTTGGCTACAGAAGTCAAACGAGATGCACTGATGAACGTTTTGCCGTTTTGGCCGCATTATAATGAAATGAGAATGGGTTGATTCCAGTAGAGAGATATTGATATTGGACACTAATCGTCAACCTGCACATTTCAGGCTCCTACCAGCTGTTTGTCTTTCGCAATCCTCTCAGTCTGCCGGCGGACAAACAAGAATGTCGTTTTGTGGATGAGATGATCGACTGGGAATTTGCGCAACGAGAAATTGCTCAAGCTACTGGGTTTGAAGCCTTGGATGGGAAACCGAAAAGCAAAGGTTTGTGATTGATTTTTAACTTCCTTTTTGACTTGGGCTATATCGTTTCTTTTTGCTTTTTCTGATCCCAAAGGATATTTATTTTTTTGTTTCCATTGATTTTGATAACTAGTTTCTATCTGTTTGGCATCTTATTGTAAGGTGTCGTTCATTCTATTAAACGTTCAACTTTTTTTCATACTTTGGTGACTTGTTTATCCTCAGTTTCTCCCAGACGTCCATCATGTTAAACAAAAACGAGATGTACTGAGATAAACTGAGAAAGTAGTATAATTTTAGAATGAGAAAAACAACTTCATTGGCACATTTCATTAGCCTACTACAATTTTTATTATATATCATATATCGGGTCAGTGCACAGTGTGAACCTGATCGCCAGAAGAAGGTCGTATATCGACTTCTTGAGAATCGAAATGGTGAGTCGCACATGTGCCATTACATCCGCATTCAATGTGGTCATCCTCCACCCTTATTCAGGTTTCCATCGAAAAGTTGAACCCCAAACTCTGATAAGACCGGCGGACTAGTAATTTTCCTTTTCATGTCATTAGTACAAAATACCGCAGTTGCGGCCAGCCAGTATCAGACTGTCTGGTAATCGTTGTTGGTTTTCCCTGCAACACAAGAGGTTTTCTTCAGAAAAAAATAACACACCTCATACCTAATTACTCGTGAAGTCATAAAGCTGACCTCTATGGCTTTTTATAAACTTTAACATTTGCATTTGTGACTCACACGAATCAAAGCGCTACTACGCAGACACCTTTCCCTCATCACAATGCAGTTTTGCATATTCTACATGCTGAGGCTACTGACAGAGGTCAACCATTTTACAACAACCTATAATACGATGTAGAAATTAGTATCAAATTGTAAACGTAGATGTGATTATGTGGCTACTTGACTTTTAATAGTGTTCCATCGAAAGTGTAATTTTTATTTCTCACTTATATGCTATTGGCTGGAACAGAATAAAGTTTCACTCGGTAAAACGTCAGTTTCGACATTCCTTATTTTGCTCACCATTTTCCATATCATGTTCCATTGCACAGAGGAAAACTATGTTAATGTGAATACAATCAAAACCAAATGAAACTTTACGAATACTTCCTTCTGCTTCCGTCATTGGTGAACTACCCCAACGAAGACCGCGAGTGAATAATGACTGAAGATAGTGCTTGTGTAGTTGGACGTTGTATTACTTGTTTTAGACATCTTTTTCATAGTCTGTTATTTGCCATACATCATCAGAAAATACTATTTTAATTGAAGAACTAATATTTTTTTTCTGTATATAAAATTATTCGGTCCCAGACGATTTGATATGCCTATTTTGCTCTCCCAATTTGTTTATACTTCCTCAGAGGATAGTATTCTGCAGAATCAATTACTGGAACTTATCCCCATGGTGACTGAAGTGAATGAGATCGCGGAGGAATTGAATAAAGAACGCCTATTCGATATACTTCTCTTGCCGCCTACCGCCCAGGGTCTGCGCTATGGGGAACCCAAAACGACAAAGTATGTGATGTATTCGTGTTAATCTCATCCGGTTTTGGCTGAAGGAAGCCAAGTCACGTATTGTGCTACAATACAGCTTCTGTACTCAGTGTATAAGCGAGAAAATATGATTGAGCGTTTGTGTTGTTAATCAGTAATATGAGTGTCATCATCTTTATGAGTTGAACTACTGCATAGAATTTTATAATAATCCACAAGATTCTAAGGGGTTTTTGTCGTGTCATGCATGCAGTTAGGTCTCTCACATTTCCATCGATCTCTCCATAATTGTATTCCCTTTATGGAGAAACTGATCAATTTAAGACTGCGTTGAACAATGGTTTATCTGGATGCAACAATTTAACACGACACAATTTAACACAACAAGCTCGCTCTTTCCGTCATGTTTCTAATGCATAAACAAAAGTGGTCAGCAGCGTGCATTGTATTTGTATTCCAGATGCGTCCGAGTCCACACTGTATGCCAAACAAATCATGTGGTCTAACGTTTAAGATGTCCAATACATCTCGATACCCAATCGAGCCGGCGACGACTGCCACAACCAGGAAAGTGTGTGCGTGGTTCGTACACCTCTTCTTATTTGGTTTCAAATCAGGGTTTTAGCCAGTTCCTCTAGGTGAACTGCCAGTGGTTCACCGACCTGGTTATAACCCCGTATTTCGGCTTTCCGTCCTCTCACTTTGGTGAGAAAACGACTCCGCCACGAGAAGGCAGTGAGCAGGACTTTATCAGCAGAAGCTATTTGAGACGCTTGGTTGAATTGGAGCATTTCGCGATTTACAAGGGAGCCGTGACCAGCCCCAACCCGAGACACTCAACCCCGACCATACTCAGGATTTCGGAGGCATTCACCACACTACTGCATAGGTTTCTCACGCCTTGAAGCAAAACGACCATTTACATTTGATTCAAACCACTACATGATCAAGTTCATTTATTTAATAGAAATCAGCTGTTTATTTACCGTTGGTTTGCTTCACCCTATAAGTCATCTTTATCTGATTACGATTGAGCACATTTATCCATCTCATATATTTCTATTGAAATCCCAGGATCATGATTCGTATGCGAAACTCCGTGAACAATCACATATGGCTTTGGGATCGCGAAAAATTCACCAATCGCCGATTTATCATACAGGTATTTCATTCACATTTTGTCACCTCGTCAGATGCTCTCTCTTTATTGGGGTGAATACTTTGGTGCTTGTCGGTGCAAATCCCGTGGAGTTTATCTGATGGTTTGTAGTTCATCGTTGTTTTTGCCTAAAAAACACTCGGTTTCTTTTCAGTCTAAACGTCCATTATCGTCCGAGTGAAATGTCATGGGTGGAAGTAGAATGCGAACAGTTTTATCTACTATAGTCTCGAAAAACCCTTCGTATTCTTTTTTACTCTACTGTTTATGTGAGTTTTTTGAGTTGTACACAAGCGCGTGTCATCATAAGTATTTATTTGTGAGTTTTATCCCTTGGCCTTTTACTCTTTCTCATTCATGAAAACTCTTTTAGATTGGATATTTTATGAGAAGTTTCATAAGGTACCTGACTTTAGAAGGTGCGTTTGCTCGTAACTAGCGCATGTGACGAATGGTAGACGAGAAGAGCTCTTTGAGTAAGGAGGCAAAATTATTCGTCCACACCGTGTGGTGGTAAACGCAACAGTCCCTGCTTTCAACCTTAAAGGCAAGTGAACCAGACAGAAATTAGATAGAACATTTGAACCAAGATGGAAAACAAAGTTTTCATTGAATATTCTTTCTATGCTTGTAAAATGTAGCATGTCTTATGTGCTGTCGTGAGGAAACCGCGCTCGTTGCTGTTGTTGCTGTAGATGAATCGGAACGATTGATAATCCGTTGATCTACTATATTTATTTCATTTCAGACGAAAAGGTTTCACTGGATACCAATCTGTTCTCAACAGGAGTAATAGTTGTAAATTGTATGTATCACCCAAACTCAGCTTCTGAGTGATGGGTTCACGAATTTGGATAGGTCACGCATATGGTTCGAGAATGCCTATTTGTCAGTTTAAAATCAATGCAGCGAAGTTGTCAAGTTCACTGATCATGGTAACAGAATTTTGCTCTTTTATTAATCCACTATTTAGTTTATAAATTAGGGATGATAGGAAGTGATGAGTCATTGAGCTGTTACTACAAACGGTCTCTGATACGAAGAAAATCATAGATGAGCTAAGTTCAAGTCTCATTGCTATGTTCTATATGGTAAATCACCGTACAGTTATTTGGTCCCTGTTACAATTAAGGTTGCTTTATAATCTCATTCGTCCCTTCTCTTGGTCTCTCTCGCATTCCTGAAAATTTGTTCCACATTTAATTTACTGGATAAGAGGAAATTTAACTTCTGTTTTGTTGTTTACATTGTGATTCAGATCAAAACATTTTCGGTTACCCTCAAGGTGTGATCCTTTATGCAGTTCCTATTGCTTCTCTGTCAATAAAGCCATACCCACTTCTAATAAAACTTTTAAATACATTTTATCATCATTAAGGATCTCTATCAACGTTATCTGGGTAACAGAGATATCAAAGTCTCAAAGGAGGATGATCCATTCTGGGAACCTTTGGAAGACCGTCTCGTAGGTATTGCACCGGCGTTCCTGCAAGCATTAGCCTACCGGTTGGATGTGGAAGACCGCCTCAAGATCACAACCATCGAAGGAGAAGAAGCCGGATTTTTGGATTATCAGCTATTACCTTGCACTCGGTCGGGGAAGTCACTTGCTGAACTACATCCAGGTGGACTTTCAGACTCTGAATTTGTGGACGAACCGGGACAACTTTTGGGAAAACCATTTCATTTTAAGGTAACTTTTGAATCATCTTTGCACTTAATTTATCTGAGTCATGATATTTCATCGACTGGTCAGTTATATGGATAATCGGAAAAATGAAATTGCTCGGATAAAATCATCTCATTCAATCCGTTCTGGATGACCAAAAAAATGACAACATTAACATCCAGAAACAATAATTTTCTAAAAGCATATTCCCAACGATAGTTGTTCTTTTTTTGACAGACAATCGAGTGGGATTTGAACTCACACACGGATGCCATCTGGGTTTTTTGTAAAACCTACGCCACTCGAGCTCAGCTGTGAGGGAAAACTGAACGCTGTAATCGTTTCACATTCGATCAACCACCAATAAACAGAGACATATGGAAGCCACTAATTCGTATGTGGTTTGTGTTCTAAAGGGTTTTCTATAGAACGATTCTTATGAAGCAAAGATTGCATTGGAAAATGAAGTAATAAATAACCTTGCTTTGGGCGCTGCAATATCTTTCAAATACAGTACAAGATTATGGTTTGGAATACACTTATTTGAGAGAAAACAACACAAATACGGCAGGGGGGTAGAGATATGAGTTCATATCAGTAAATAACAGTCACTAGCCATTGATTGATTGGTTGATTGAAATCTACTCAGTATAGTTGGGTTAGTGGTGAGTAGTTATGGTTGTTTGCAAAGACAGGTTCTTTCAACAAAATCACACGAGCTTGATTAGTCATATATTTTGTTAGTATAACTGTCTGAGGGAAGAGATTCAGCTCCAGCCTTCACACACAATAATATCGCAGTGTAATGCGGCGGGTTTTAAGGTGGTTTTTATCTACCCCTCTGTTTGGGGAAGAACTTATCAGAAGAGTTTAAAGCTAGCACCACTATAAATTATTTTTAATACTGAAAATAACACAGAAATCAAATAATCTAGCTCTTCTGAGTAAGTGAGTGAATGCACAAGCGTCATTAGTTATGACACCTCATCGGAACATCTATTATCTCGTTTACGATATCCCCAACTGAGAAGTTTGAGGCAATCTATGCAACTGCATTTTACGGATAGTGTAGCAGTGTTCCGAATGACCAAATCAGATTACCAAAGTATTTAGGCTTGGCTTTGTGACTAGCATTCACAATATTCGTCCTTCGTTCTCAGTTGGGTGCCAAACTATTTTAGGTGAAGCTCTCGAAAGCTGTCGAGTAGATGTCCAGTTGTAGTTTACTCTTCCGGAACAAACCAACTACTTAACCCCGAAGGGGCTAAATTGTTTTTCATCTATACTGACACCAGTGAATTTGAAAACCGAATTCAGCAAAACTTAACATGTACTGTTTGACATCTTTAAGTACTTCCTGGGTTTTCAGTGACGTCACTTTGATCGTCTAACCCAGTTCTGACGGATCGTTGCTATTGTGAGAAAATATGTGTGTGAGCATAAAAATAATTAATATTCTTTTCTCCGTTGTGAAGTTTCGAAGTTGAGGTATGTAAACCACACATACATTGATAGTATTTGATCAGGTTTCGGTTTGAAAATCCGAAATTTTGTTCAAATGGCTCTGTATACTGGTCCACCTTTGCATTTTCGTTTCCGATAGATATTCATTAGCGATTTGCAATTGACGGACCCGAAGGATCGAAACGATGTTAAAATTCACTATCGTGTTTTCAATGAGGAGGAATGGACCAAGATACAATTACCTTCCGATTACTTCAAAACTGGAGCGACAATTCACACACTGCTTGATCATGAACGCCTCTACAGTATACCTCAAGTCACTTTCGAGCATTTGGACTATTTCGAGAACGGTTTTCTCTGCTTTATGATCTACGCATCCCAGAAAGATAAAGCTGTGATAGGCGGATTGAGTCATTTTCAAGTAAGTTTATTCATTTGAAAGTATGGCTATCGGTCTTCCGTTAGTTATACGTAACAAACTGCGTAGTGAGTCTGTAGTTTTCCCTTAGCCCAGATAAAGCTTTAGGGGGCAGTGTCAACTAATGATTGCCTAAGGCATACAGATGGTGTGTTTGACCACACCAAATAATATACGGTGGCTAACACAGGCGTATCTTAGTCAAGCCACTTGCACTTGCTGTTCCTTTTTATTGTTTACCTCTCTTCCCTCCCCTCAAGAAAACAAATGGTTTTCCTATATGTACTGGCTGATCACAATGCCTCTTGGTGTGACATGATCTTTGTCGTTGTGATACCTTGAAAGCTAGAGATCGCTGTTCGACTTTTACATGTTCCTGCGATATAAAAGGTACCGTGAATTACAAAATCCATGTATTTCGCACATTTAGACGGTGAATGTTTGGATTAACCCATTCGGTTTTTCACATGCACCAGGTACTGTTGATGATTTTGGTTGTGGGTTTCACTCCTTGGAAGATCGTTAATTCCTCACTGTTTTTATGTATTTAAATGCGATGGAAACTTTTGTGATAACCAACAAAGAGTACTGGACTGACAGGGACACAAAAAGTACGCACAGCTGACGAGTACCAAACAGGACGTAACAGCTGTCCACTGTTCTTTGGTAGTTGTCACAAACATTCCCATCGCATTTATTTTGCACATTGTTTATAAATTAAGTTTATTGCTTAGTTAGCTACTGTCATCGTTGTGGCTTTTTTGTCCCTCACAATATCGCGGTTCGTTTATTGCGGATTTACTCCATTGCGTTTATTTTAATATAACTGTTTCGGGGAACTTAGGCTGAATAGTCAGAGTTCTGGGCAAATAGATATTTATCTAACAGTCATAGGGACTTAAAAGAATTTGAAATTAAAGTATTGATAAGTAATTTGGTTTGCTAATCAGCAGGTAGGACATTGAGGATTTGCAATGTAAACATGGTAGAGCAGAAACTCTTATTTCCACGAGCTACGTTTGTACCCATTGGGAATCCAGACCGCATAGTTTACTTGCTTAGATTGAATTGAAACATCTAATTTGCGAAGAACATTAAGATGCTGTTTAAGGGGCAGACATCAACTGAAGTCATGCAAAGGAGACTGTGCGGTGCTGTCAGTATGACCTTATATGCAGCACAGTTCATTGGTTTGCTCATATTCAAGCCAATTACATACTAACTTTTGAAAGACATTATGTTCATTCTGCCATCTCATTACCTGCGTAAACCTTTATTTTTTCCTCTAGAATAGCATATATAGATCAAACAGTCCGGAGATAGTTTGAGCTAAACAGCGAACGCCACCGTGTGCGACTGAATACTTGACCGCTCCAGGTAGTTGTTCCACAATAAATTGAAAATTCGCAGTGTGAACTTGATCCAGCTTTCCCTCTGTATGGGATTCGCGGTTAAAAATTCAGAAGTGACAAGATTTCGCCTTTATAATCCTCCTCCTTGGATCCAAAAGCAAATTGTTTGAGTGCTTTAACTCCTCTGATCCAACACTTACATCTCAATCCTTCATTTCATGAAATCTGGATATCCAAATGAATGACCGAAACAATGTGATCAATGTAAATCCTGCATTCGTGCTCAAAATAAAACTTACTTTTAATTTTGTTTTCTTATTTGAGTCATTTTTTGTGAATAGGAATAAGGGAACGCCTACTCCGTAATAACCGTACATGGACTCATGTGTCTGAGTTCTGCCCTTACTCGCCCTATCCTATGTTCTGGAAGGCTGCACGCATAACTACCATCTAACCTCCCCACAAACGGATTTTCTCTCATCTTTACATTAGTTCTTAATGGCGCCGTCGATGCAAATTCATTTCACAGCTCTCTGTTATCCATCCCAACAACTATCTCGAAAACACCTAGGGACATGGAGTAACGTTCAACCTTCCTCAAACAAGCTTCTTTCAACCTGAGCAAACCAATAATTATAGAACAAGGACTTCTGGCTCATACGCCGCAAAGTCTAGAGATTGATGCACGTTGCCTCTAGGAAAAACACACTTAGGATCTAAACTCAGTAATTCAATCCACAGTAATCCAATCACGCTCTTTCTCTCAAACACCAGTGTACCATTTGCGTCCTTCTTAGAACACTGATGCATCAACGTCTGGTTTCCCAAGCTTTGATATTGCCTTGGACACCTTGGTCAAGAGAGCTCTGTTGGAGTCGATCCCGATAGATAGCTGCCTATGTATAAGCAGACTCCAAATTTCATGTAAAGTCAACATGCAGAAATAAAATTAACGGCGCTCGGTCGTGATTTCTGCATACACTTCCGCGGATCGGAGCCCAGAGACACTCAAAGGCAGCTTCTACTGTCGTCCACATGAAATTCTTCCAAAATCGCCTGAGACAGGTATCGTAATTTTCATCGGATACCCAAACGTTCGCAATGGCTTTATATCGTCCAATGCAATCATTTTGGTTTTCAAATCCATCGCTCAGATCATGGAAATACATTTACTGCCCGGTGCTTGAAACACAGTCGGTTCCCCGTTAGCACAAACTCCAGATCCCCGAAGTATCACTCAAACCCTAGAAGGAAGCCTCTCCATAGAGCGAACTTGGTATCGGACTAACTATATACCATTCAGCCAGAGCTAATTAGGGTGTTTGAAGGATTACTGTACAATATTAGCGGCATTCTGTACCTTCAGTTTTGTATGGCACTGATATGTTAAAGGCGACTGAAACTTTATATACCCTGGGAGTTGCATATATGTTCGGTAAGCACTAAGCCCGAGTTTTGTTTAATTTGACTATATATATATATATATATATATATATATATTGATGTGGCATGACCATAAATCACTGTAAACGTGCTTGTTCGCTACTCCGTTTTATTTTAAATATGTTCTGTGGGACTCTTTTGATGATCCGAATGAAGAATTACTACGTACGTGACTCTCATGTAGGAAGAATTAGGTATTTAGGAAAGCAACTTACTCGAGTTTTCTGACGATATTGGGGATAGTTCAGTTTTTCTCTGAAACGACAGATTCTATAGCTTATCCGATCATTACTGACTGAAGCGTTGGCAACAGTGGCATTCTAGAAATCTAAGGGAGGGGGAACGACTAGTCCAAGTAATTAAACTACAATAAACAAAACACCTGACATATGCGCATGTTTCAAGAAAATTACTATTTTCCCTATACATTTAGGAACCCAATGCCATGGCCAGTGCAGTCAAAGCTTCACGACGCTATTCTCGAGTGTGCATTGAAGAATTGAGTGACGTGAACAAACTCAAAACAGATTTAATTCTGATGCAACGCAGCTTGGATCGTTATATGGCTCAGGAACAAGAACTGAAGGTGAGATACTTTCTCGACTGCTTCGTTGAAGTGTTCAGCAAATATACTTCGATTCATTTTGTTGCCAAATGATTTTACTTGAAGCGTTTTATTTGAATATATACACGAGTATTTTCTTGGATTTTAACTCCCACTATCTCGAAGTCTTCATCTGCATAAGGGAAAACCAACAGCTGCTAATTTTGGTGAGCCCATGTAGATAAAATGCCCGGATAGATTTCGTATGCACATATGAGAATGGCAAGTTGTAGATCAATGAAAATTGGAATCACCCCGTTTGAAAAAGAAATGATTGTCATTTCGGTTACCCTAGGCTAGTTATTACCACATTCTTGACAAGCTGAATTGCATTTGTATCAAACATAAGAAGAAAACAAAGACTTTGCCTGCCTGAACTGTTCCAGGTGTCTGGTTATTTCATATACAATTTTGCTTATTATGCAGAAATCCTCAAAATGTACACACATCATATGGCTAATTTCGTTCTGTGTGGTACAAATAAAGTGTCAACTAGAGAGTTGTTGCGATATGGTTGGTTCTCATCAGTAGTACGAATCCATTTATCAAAATGAGCATCGAACTCAATACCTCACCGGCAGAACGCAGGCATATTACTACTTGAGAATCAGGCAGATTCAACCAAGTCGCAACAGTTGTTCAGAGCTTCCGGGCTTTTCAGTACGCGCTTCCTTTGGTTTGCACGAGACGAAATTCACCATACACCTACACCAAATCCTCCACTACTCTCAGATATACATACATAAACTTGAATATCTTTTCAGCGATGAGTAAAATCAATTATCAAAGTTCATTGGAAATGGTAAATAAAAAAGTAACCTGAGCTAAATACTCCGCGTAGCATAAATTCCACTGCTTATTTCACCCGGGTTACTAGAAAATTTTATAGCGAATGGATGCTTCTTTATTTGAGGGGGTGAAAATATGTTCTGAAAGATAAAGTTGTAAAAAATGATTACTGTACTTCATCATCATTATCATCATCAAAGCAGAACTTGATTTTTTGTTCTTCGCCACTTCTCTCTTTATTTTTGACACGAAATCCGCAAAGCATCCTAATATTCTGGTCGCCGATAAAAAGAAACAACTTCACTTAATTGGAGATTTCACTCATATTACTGCGTATGTTTATTCCAGTCAGACTATAAATGTCATACTCCTGTCATGAAGATTTTTCGTCCATCTCACAGCTGAAAGCATGATGCGATTAATGATCAAACATCGATTCCGGGAGTATCGGATGTCAATGTGGTATGGTCAGTCAACTCTACGCCAAAATCGACTCCCTCCCTCTATGGAATTGTACTGGATTTCATGCGGTAGACGTATTAACTAATAAAGCGTTTGATGTGTAGCCAAATTCTAGCGGATACCCCTGCATCGCGCTTAGTGTGTACTGAGGTGACAACTTAGGGAGAGGTTTGGGCATCTATAAGCAGTTAATTTTACACTTTGTGCTGATTCATAACTTTGTAGTGTTTCTTCTTTCATTTCCTTAGAAAAAATCCTCTCAGTGCAAATAGTTCTATACTTATTGATGAAACCTCCCTCGTCAAAAGGTGGAATTAAATAATTAATCCTTACTGTGCAATATCCAGAGGCTTTGATTCGTCACACCACTGTTCTCTTAATGTTCTAGTTAATTTTCAAACTTGTTTTCATTCATTTCCCCTGAGCTCAAGCTGTGTGTAATTTTATCTACTTTTCGCTAAGTGTGATTATTCTATTATTATTAATATTAACATTATTTATCCTAGTATTATTATTATTAATTCTACTGGACATGGATTTATATCAAAATCTGTTGATTCGAAACATCTCCGAGTGTGATAGAACATGTGTTTTTTCGCATTTGTATCACAGAGTATTTTCGCCGATTATCAGGACAAGCGGTGCACCGACGAGATCTTTGCTGAACTACTTAATCGCCTGAAAAATTTGATATCTGTGCGCAAAGTTTCTACTCGTTTGGAAAAATTATCCAATTCACGTTCACCACTCACACTGCTGCGATCGACCCAACCGGTAGGTTTCGATTGCGCAACTGTCTCGCCTTACGAAATCTCAGCTCAATGTGATTGCACATTTACTCGTGAGTAATGACATGGGATAATTGATATTGATTTGTACTGATCATCTTTCAGACTTCGTCCTCACGCACAATCTTC
This sequence comes from Echinostoma caproni, assembly GCA_900618425.1. NCBI lineage: Eukaryota > Metazoa > Platyhelminthes > Trematoda > Plagiorchiida > Echinostomatidae > Echinostoma > Echinostoma caproni. The sequence goes on from UZAN01041000.1 coordinate 46,580, forward strand.
AGTTATTCCAGGCTACTCTACACTTGTATGCATCGAAGAATTGGTTTTCGGAGTGTACAAATCTTTCATTTATTTTTTTTCACATAATGCAAATTGCAAGAGGAAATAATTAAGCTAATTGCCGAGAAAGAGATTAAGTTTTCCTTTTTGTTGCACTAAATTAGTTTTAAATCATCCTAACCATTTGTCGGGTTTTATTTTGATTTGGAACCTTGAATTGTCGATAATGACATCTAACTATTGAAAGTTTAATAGTCCAAGAACTTTTTCTCTGAATCAAATTAGTTTCAAACCCTCATGTATCCACCAAATAAATCAAGAACCTTGTTGTTTGTGTCCACGGGAATGAGCTGGTTTGGTTTTCGTTGACAGATGAAGATCACACAAGTATCCAAGTCCATCTAGTCAGTGAATTTCAATTCCCAGTCTCTCGACCAACATTGCTTTACCTAAACCGGTAGGTTACTCAAGAAAAAGGTTTTTAGTTCGCGTAGTTTACACAAACAGTTTTACTGTGTTCACTTCTTTGTTGTATTACAACCACTTATCCGGTTTTTCTTTTCTCTGGTGGTGCTCCCTTATCTCGCGCACACTGAATTTGCTCATTTTAGACTGAAATGAGCCGATGGGAGCCTACAAGGAATAGAAAAGTTACCGCAGAACGCTACACTTCTGAAAAGAGAGAAGAAAATGAAAAATAAAGGACACTTAATGTAAGCACATAGATGAAACGCATGTGAACATGTTACTGTGGATTGGTTTTTGCTATTATCCTGTCCACCCCATTTCTGACGGCGGTTATAGAGGAAAGTTTTTCTTCTATGCACCTTCTGCAGGTCATAGCCACGATAATTCATAATCGTCGCTGAAATCCCAGAAGACAGTTTGGTAAACAACTAAATTGACAAGCGCTCCAACTGTTGCCAAACAGAAAGTACATCAACAGATGTACAGAAGCCATTCGACGAATGGTGTCCTTGATCAGCGTGTTATGGCTCCCGGACGGCATATTCATTTGTTTTTTCATTGACTAGGACAGCCTTAACATTCCTGTTGGTCGAGAGACTTAGGTTGACTAGCATTACCGATGCGTATCAAATGTGACTAGCGCAATTATGTAGGCCTGCAACGCACTGTCCGAGCACAATAATGTCACAAATGTTGCAGAAGTGGATCAGAATACATACATTACTCATCGCCGAATTTCGCGCAGTAAAGCCCTAGCAGCATCAGGGCAAACGAATCGTGTCATTTCAAATTTCATGGTCGATCAGAAAAAAGAATCCTTCAAGAATACATGATTTACACAACCTCCTAGTGGTTCAGTTAGTACAATTCGTACTAATGAACATTAATTTACTAATGATTATCAAGCTCAGTTACACGTGCGGAAGTTTGACCATAATGTTTGCAATTTGAGCAGTCCCCATGCAGTTTAATTAGAGTAGTGTTGTGCTTAGGCCAACAAAGACCGCTGTTTTGTCTACTTCAACTTGAACCGCAGAATTCGGGTTGAGAGCCAGAACCCTAACCCCTGAGTCACACAGTCAGGAGCCAGCCCTTGCGTTTATAATTAAATGGATTGAAAATTTTCTTGTTTCGTTCTATAAAAGTCTTCAACAAATTATGAGAAATATATGAATAAATGAACTCTCATAAAGTAGGACTCATACAAAAACAACAATGCGCTGACCCCGTGCTCGCATATATATATA
>UZAN01041000.1:48859-60356 GCA_900618425.1 Echinostoma caproni
TATATATTCACACTGGCTTGATTTCGGGCTGTGCCGAAAAAATCACGGTACTATAATCTCATTAAAAAAGAAAAACGTTCATGATTCGCTCTAGAGCACGATACTGCTACGTTGCACAGACCAATGCAGGTGAATTTTCTTAGGGAGTTCACAATCAGACCATCGGCTAGCCAAAGCATGACCCACAAGACAATGGGGCGATGTGCGAAAGTCGCATTTCATTGAGGGCTGGTTTTTTGGTTAATAGGATCATACGCCCTCTGAACGGGGTCGAACATCTAAGATACCCAATAGAGCCGGTGACCACTTCCACAACCAGAAAGTTGTGGGTGAGTGTGGTTCGTCACTTATTTTTGGTTGGTTTGTAATCGGGGGTTTAAGCCCCCCCCCCTAAGTGAACGGTCAGTGGTTCATCGACCCATTTATAGCCGTGAGTATTGGCTTTTCGTCTTCTCACTTTGGTGGAAAAATACGAGCCACGAGAAGACATTGAGTAGGGCTTCCTCAGTAGACGCAGTTTGAGATACTTGGTCGCCAGATGCAAGGAGAAAGGTTGACTGAACAAAACCGGAGACACCTACCCCCGACTATACGGAGGCGTTGTAGGTACAGTGAATATAAAGAGCACATCTTCTACGTCAACTAAAACGTCATGTATTGTGTCAAAAGTTAACTAAATCAATAAAAAACCAACAGTGGCTCCTTTCATCATTTGGCGTGTATTCTGTTTGGTTCGTTGAATTCCTTTTGGCTTCAGGCAAACTGTGCATTGCGGTTACAAGTTAGTTTCGTCTTGGTTTTCGTTCAGGATGCGATTCGTAGATGAAAAGGGCCCACGGAATAAAACTTGCTCTGTTCTGATGGCTATCATACCGGAGTATTTGAACTGTACGAAGAGCACTATTTGCTATGTAATACATTGCAAATACCCAGTCAGTTTGTGGGATTCTCATTGACTCTGCAGTATTCCACGTTTAGTACACCAATATCCGATCGCTTTGAATGCTGTCGGAATTGCTCCGTTATAACAAGAGATATCGGCTTTTTGAGGTGAAACCATCTGGTAAAACCAACTGGAGTTTCTCATCAAATACCGTTGTTCTTTATTTCTTACTTTCAGATAATGGGTATACCCGAAGTGGATGAGGAGTGACTGAACTGGGCGCTCACCGGCAAACCCAGCCGATAACCAAACCTGATAGTAGCACTCACGATAATTCCCCTACTACGCCATTAGATATTTTATTCCATTCAAAAATAGTCCTTCACACGCATGCATGCGCCGCAAACCAAATCGAGAGCAGCTTATTGTGCGTTTCACGAAATATGTTTTTCTCTGTGGTATCTGTGATATATGTCTGCGATAATATGAAATAAATCTATGGTCTGCTCTAACTTAGTCGTTAACCTAGTCTTTCAGTCTGATACTCTTCTATCATGCAATNTCAGTCTGATACTCTTCTATCATGCAATGAATTAATCGTGCAGAATGCGAATAACTGCAAACAAAGTGACTTAATTTTTCCGGTGATGAAACGATATGAAATCACTACGCGGAGATAATAATAATAAACTTTACAACACCCCAAAAAGCGGTACTAGTGGAATCCCGATATTTTTCACAGTAGCCGATGTGTCTATAAATGAAGCTGTCCTTTGGCAAATCAGTCGATAAATATAGTTTTCACAGAACAAAACATGGCTCTTGCCGATTCCAGTGTCACTCTTTTGGCTTGTCGGAGTGATCTGTTGGCTGAAAACACACCGTATCAATCGTTTCATCCTTTTGGTACTCTCAATCTTGCCCAGTTCCCAGGAAGTTGAAGCCTTTGTTAGATACCAAGGATAAGAGAAAGCAAAAGGCCGTTGTATTAAAGTTGATAAACCTGAATTTTGGGAAGTGGTCTGGTGTTAAGACGTATCGGTTCATTCGATGTCCACTCCCTGCCAGCAGAAGGGTCCGTAGAGTGTAACTCCAGTGCTCCCAAACTGCAAATTCGGTGCATACATTTAGGCAATTTTGTCCCGACTAAAAGCTTGACCTTGTTACACAAATTCTATTCAAAACGTATAGCTTGTTCATCATGAATTTGCCATGGGCATCAGTAAATTACAGTGCATAATAACACAACACGATAAGATATTACGCAGGTTATTACATTATCGTTGGTCGGATATGGTAATTTTCAGTACCTCAAACGAGCTTCAGTTTTCGCCATTACGGAACCCACTCAATCGACTTTATTTCGTTGGTTCCGAGGAATACATCAGAGCAATAACCAAGTCGATGGCGGGAGTTGACATATTTGTGAGAATCTATAGTATGAAGTTTACAGAAGGCGGAACAGACCTGAGGTCGTATATGAACGTGTGATGGTTGACAGCAAAAAGAAATATGGTGTTCACATCAAAAGGCTTAGTTTTCCGACAGAAAACAAGTTCTGTGGACTGTAGCTACGGTATTTTCGCTGAATTCCACGATGGAATACATCTGAAAGATTTCATTGAATCAAAACAAATCACTAGTTTGAACACTTATTAATAACAAAATTGCACAATATTTTGTCGCCTTCTTTCGGACAACCGATTCGTGGCGACATACCTAATAAATGCATGAAGATGCATTGAAGTATAGTGTTTGTTTACTTTAGGAAGTTAAAGTACGCAACAGCGGGTGGAATACAAACCCCGATTTGAAGGTATTACAAAGCATTTGCTCTGAAACTTGTTCTTCTCAATGTCAGTGATATCTTCCTTTGTTTGTTTGCACTCATATATGTGCAAATCAGTGGATGGTGTACATCTGGTGAGGAAGGATCCCGTCATGACAAATCCTTTTGCTTCAGAGCTATTCCTCGACAGTTTTCCAGCAGGTGCGATACTGTGAGATGCTTGGCTCGTGTGTGCAGCAGGATGCTCGCCGTGAACGAATACACCAGACAACCACGAATCGCCCGAGTCTAGGTGTGGCCTGGAACCGTCGATAGACAGAATGTTCTCCGTGGAGAGGGGGTTGATTGACAATCTGAAGGAGAGGAAAATACAGACACTATGAACTAAAAGGTTCAGTGATACATGAACACGACTCACACTCAAACGGAATGGCCAGTTGAGAAGCTCGTTGCAGTGGAACATGAATAATTCAACCGAAAATAATTACCTGTGTCAGAGTCAGATGAGGAACAATCCCCACACATTTTTGGACGCATTGATTTCGTTCCACATTTGCCTTTCACAAACGGCACTGACTTACAAATATTAGAGTCAATTACCTTTAAATTCCCAAAAAGCGCTTTGATAAGCTTTATGGCAACAGTTCTCTTTGGCAGTCTCCAGAGCCGTAATTGGAATTCAGATAGTGATGGCTAGACAAAACCAATGAATCTATTAAACTAACCTTATATCGGCGTGTCTTCGAAACCAGTAACATCTTGTGGTTCTTTAGGAAGTAAGGTTGAACACTCTCAATCTATGCGTATGGGATTGCATGTCTACTCGTCCCTCGTGTTAATTTGGCAGTTGCACGAAATGTCGAACGCATGGCGAAATGATAGTCAGATTAGAATGAATGCTACAAGAACGGGTGCGAAGGTTAAAGCAAAAAAGTTTATAGCAAGCAAATAAAACAATGATAAATTTGGCGGAACATCGATAGTGTAACACAATGATATATTTTAAGTCATTTTTGCGAATGATAAATGAAATTTAAGTCTAAAAATAAAAACTCTACTACGGTAGTCGTTTTGTAGCAGAAAATCTCTACATGGTGTTAGCAGAGGGTGTCAGCAATCGTGCATCGTCGAATGTTTCTGGATTTTAGTGATATATTTTGCGAACGATGAAATTTCAGTTGCTTGGCCTTCCTAAAAGGGAATCACAAATGGTAGGAATCACATGGGAAGTTGAAGAAGGTCAGGTCAGGTCAGGTCAGGTTTCTAGGACGAAAACAGGCTTTCGCCTAACGTGCGTCCAGATTCATACACCAGTAGGATTTGGGACTTCCTCTGGTGCTACGACGTGAATATTTTTTTCGTGGGTTGTCATGATTCGTTAACCTTCTCTAGATTCGGACNCAGCTACCCCAGCGAGCAACATTACCAGGGGTTTACTTCAGGTGATACTGTTTAGAGTTAAGTCAAAAGGGTTTACAGAGGGAGGAAAGGTAGGAATATGAAACTAAAATTATTATTGTGGAGTCGCACTTTCGCACTCATATTAGAGACCGGCAGTTGTGGCACATTCAGCACTGGCCAGCAAAGGGAGCATCGTGTCACTTTTTTTGTGCGATGTTTGTTTCTTGTATGCCTTCGTGTGCTGCAATGGTGAGTGGTTTGCTTAGATATGTTCGGGTGCATGCTGTATGCTATACAATGTATGAGAGCGTGGTGGGCTTTTCGTGCGCGGCGTGCAGTAGACCTTTTATCATTTTTTATAATCATAATCTCTTTGTTTTGTTTTTTTTTGTTTATTTATTTTGTTTTTGATTTCTTTATTTCAAATTCTTTTATATTTTTTTTGGCCTCTTGAGACCACCCACAAAAGATATGTTCGGTGAGAACTGTTGTCGTTTACCTCAATTTGCTCATCACATGAACGTCAATTGGAGACCAACAGGAGTACACCGCTATGGCGTTCCACGTTAACGCTGGCTCCTTACGGTCTGGGCATGGTGGCCACTTTTTTATCTATAGACCGCTGATCGTTCAAATTGAGTCAAAAGGCTCTTGCGGTTAGGGCATGGTGACCACTCTTTTTAGACCGCGTGATGTTTAGCTGAGGGGGACCATACAGAAGGGATATTTGGTATTTTTATCGACCAAAGATGTCCATCAGGACTTGCTAGCAACGTTCCATCAAGTGGAGATGGGCTAACTCGCGGAGTATTGGTTCGCACATTAAGTGGAACTCTGTGACGTGATATACTGTAATAATTTTGGAGAACGATTTCCTCACTTTGTTTTGTATGGTAGCTTATGATTGACCACTGCCGTCTTCCTTAGACGTGTATCTATATACATTCATTAAAACAAAATAATGAAAAAGAATAAAGGCAGAAAAGATCACCGTTTGACTAAGGTGACCAATAGCAAAACAGTGATCACGTTTTGCAGAAATTCAATAACCACTACTGAGTAGTGTAAAATATATTAATAATAAGTCTCGTACAAACTTCTGTTTCTATGTGTTCCTTAACCTTTAAAAGGTCAGAAATAACCCGGATTTAGAGTACTGCTTTCAGGTCTGCGAATCTTTCGACAAAATGGTGCAGCCTGCTTACAGAACTCACAACGATCGGCCACCTGAAAGATAGATCTAAAGTGCAAGCCGTACCAAGATTGGCTTAAACACATCAGGCTCTTTTCACCAGAGAGGACTACTGGGGGGGGGGCAAAAGTTTCAAAAATGTGAAAGGACTATTTAGATTCAGAAAATATAGCGTATCGATAAGGAGTGGAGAGACCTTTTTGCTAGATCAAGATTATTCATGGTCGGCCGTTTCTCACAACGGTTAAAAATAAGACCTTCTAGAGCAAATTACTCTGTTTCCGTGTTTAACTACAACAAACGCGTATATATCATCGAACAGTTCTTTTAATTGTCTTGCGTAGACAGAGAAGTTAAATTGCTCATTATTCTCTCAGTTTTATGAAGACTTCGATTTCATGACTTTTAAATTATCTCATTGGCAGAGCTGTTTTTTATGATAAATTCGTCGTGTGAGAGCTCAAAAGCTGGGAAGCACTGGACAGAGATTCCAACTGTTTGGGTCTCATCAGCAGTGTAAATCCATCGAAGCAACTAGGGATCTAATCCGGCACCTCGCATATAAAACGCAAACATACTACCCACTCGGATACCGGGCAGCGGATTAGACCGTTTCTCATTTTGATTACAAATAGTATACCACAATCCATCTTTGCGAGCTTGTGGCGAGTATCGGGCGTTGTTCATCTCAGCTAGGTTAGAAACTTTCCCAGCCTGACTATTTATTTTGTGAGTAGTATGCTTGCGTTCTAAATGTGATTTCCCGGATCCAATGCACAGTTGGGTCGATGGATTTACACTGTTGATGAGACCCAATTAGGTCGAACCAGCTGTTCAGTGCTTCCTAGCTTTTCAGCTCATCCCTACCGCGCAATCACGACGAAGGGCACGGTGCCACTTGACCCCATTTGATAATGGCAGTTAGTTTGGCGGACAACGAATCATTCAGCCCACCACACACACATATACGCAGAGATACACATACACGTACACGATGAAATATCCCGCGGTAACCGAAAAGTCGGCGAATATCATTCTCTACCGATATCGCTGTGTTATTAACACTATAACATTCACAATCGATTGTTGCTGATTCTCTGATGGATCATTTTGAGAAGCATAACATACTTTAGCCGGCCCAAAATGGGTTTCGAAGGAAACGCTCGTGCACCACAAATCTGCTACTTGCACGAGATGAATAGAAAAAATCGGTCGACACAGGAGAGGCAGTAGATGTAGTCTATTTAGACTTGTCCAAAGCTTTTGACAGGGTTAACCACCACATACTGCTGCGAAAGCTCCATAATTACGGTGTCCGAGGACTGCTACTGGACTGGACTGAGGAATTTCTTCGAAAATGTACCGTGCGGTTTGAATTGTTGTTCCTCTGTGGGGACCGATTGAGGCTGTCCGTCGAGTTCCACAAGGATCCGTACTCGGTCCGTACCTTTTCTTNTAGCATTCATAAACGACCTACCAGATATCCTTGGAGAAAAGGCATTATTATTCGCTGATGATGCCAAAACATGGAGGACGATAAAATATCCGGAAGATTATGAAACCTTGTAGGGAACTCTCGACGCAGCTTATCGATGGTCCATCATCAATGACATCGAATTAAACGTTGAAAAATGCAAGGTTGTATCTCTGCGCCATAAGGGTCGCTTTTCATACCTACTTGGAACTCATACATTGCCGCGTTCTCCAAACGAAAAGGACCTAGAAGTTATCGTTCATGAGGATCTAGGATGTTCCACACATTGCGCAAGAGCGTCTTCAAAGGCTATAAAACACTTTGGATTGTTAAAGCGTGTTTTTGGATCATTCGAAATAGACCTATTGCCCCGTTTCTTATCAGCATACATAAGACCATACACCGAGTATGCTATACAGGCTTAGAATCCGTGGCTGATTCGCGACCAAAAGGCACTTGAACCTCCACAGAGAACAGCAACCAAAATGGTCAAAGGGTTACAATCTAAGACCTACGGTAAAAGACTGCGAATTCTTGGAATCTACTCGTCTGAATACCGTCGAATACGGGGAGACAGGATCCTCGTTTATCAAATACTACATCAACCAAACTACCCGTGTAGTGCTCTATAGTGACGCTATCCAGGAATGGTCACCTTCGAGGACATCCGTTCAAACTTCCGCTCCAAAAGGGCCGGCTCGACTGCAGGCTTCAATCTATCAGTCTCAGAGTTTGTAACACCTGGAACTCCCTTCCACCTCAAGCTGTTGGTGCACCAACCGTCGATTCTTTCAAGTCACGACTGGATGAAGCATTAAACCACCTAACTTTTCAGTACCCGTGAGTGAATGTCAGAATTTGCTGTTCATTCGTACTACTAACCGAACCCAGTGTGTACGGACCCTATGAGAATAAATGAGCATCAGCTTGTAATTTACCCAGACTAAAAGTTTAAATTTGAATTTGAACACATGGAGCATCAATTTCTCTATACACCCCTAACAGCATTTGGCCTCGATGTGTTGAAACGATTTATGTTATCGACTGGTGGGCACATGCTTAATTGACAACATTCATCCTGAACAAGAACATTAAGCTTAGCTTCATATTCCTCAATCTATTTTACGTTATCGATAGGGTGAGGGACATCTTATCTACTGAACGTTTCCTGAGGGCACAAAGGGTAAATTCTACACAAAATGACGTGTTTAAGTGGACTTCAGGCCAACGGAAGTAGGATTCGACGATCACCAATGCGTAATACTGTTTTAAGAATCGACCGTAGTAATCCATATGTATTTGATGACTTTACTCGGAAGATACTGGCCATGGAGTCCATTTCGAAGGTTGTCTATGAGCCATGTGCACAGATTTGGCAACAGAATTCAGGTCATTATTTAATTCAGGCCATCAACATAAAAGACTTCATCGTTGCAATGCCAATGTGACCGAAATTTTAGTCATTCAGAACATTAATAGGTAGCGTATGAGGTACAATGTTGTGATCATTGTAACACAAGACACCATAAGACGTCACAGAAATGTCCTCAAGATATTTGAAGAATTCCGGAAATCTACCCTTTATATCATTTTGCCAATCTTGACGGACACCGAAGATGATATCGTGATAATACTTCCTGGTCTCGCGCACTCATTCTGGTTGGCTAACCGGAAGCGGTTCAGTGAGCACACAAGCTCTCGTAGAAGCCTCCTCTGGAATGACATATCGTGACAGACAATCCGCATGTGGAATGCACTGTGTCCTTCGATGAGACATGTCATAATAATAGGCAGACAACACAAAACACATTGTTGTACCATGGCTGCAGATGACTTTGCCAGGGAATGTTCAGGGTTGTAAATGAGCTGTAAGGCTTCATGATCAGTCACAGTATTGGAGTGAGTGCCAGAACGATACTTGTGCACACGCGCGACAGCCCAATAGACAGTTAGAGCCTCTCGTTATGTTTGTGTACACCCAAGTTTGGCAGCGGTAAGCCTGCGTGAGATTCACAGCACCGGTTGACCGTTCCGCTCCCACACAGCTCTAAGTCAAACGGACAATGCGTCCATGAAGACGGTGGAATGTACGTGTAAGGAAAATGGAGATAACACGCCACTGGTAGATAAAAAGAAAAGTTAGTTCTTCATGGCACGTTCATAGAGCGAATTTCACAAAAATGTTTGCTTGTGGTGATTGCTCATGAACTGTGAACTCTTTTGTTTTATTGAACACGATATCCTTGTTAATTCCTAATGTCCGCCTATTACAATTCCATTCCGCCTCTGAGTTGACTTCTGATTTCGTTTCGAGTCCTAGTTCTGGGTCGGATTATTAGTGCGCGGAATCCGATACGTATACGAAATTCTAGTCCGAGTACAAACCACAAAAACTGGCGTCGCGGTCATTTTGAACCAATGGAGTCCTGTAATTTGGAGAACTTGAATATACATGCCAGTGCGCGCGAAGTCGAAGACTATCTTGAACGGTTCGAGATTTGGTCTATTACGCGGAAAGAACTCGATGGAGAACGCAGAACGGCTTATTTCCTAACGGTCATCGGAAAGGTTGCATACTCATTGTTGAGGAATTTGGCATTTCCTGACTCTCCTATATCGTTGTCGTATGAATCCCTGAAAACCTTGCTGCTGAAGCATCTACACCCGGCTAATTTCTAGGCTGCTGAACAAGCCAAATTTCATTCACTCACACGTGGTGGAAGCCAACCTGCACGTAACTTTATTCTTCAACTTCAGACTCAAGCATCTCGTTACAACTTCAGAGATCAATTGCAAACCCAGTTACGTGATCGATTATTTGCCGCTATTAATCGCCCGGAATTAAAGCAAAAGCTCCTGCTCGTGCACGATTGCACATTTCAGTCGGCTACGGCAGTCTGTGAACAGTACTAAGACGTCCGTGCCATTTTTGTGATGAATGCAACCTGTTGTTCAGTGCCAGCAATTCCAAACAGTCACCATCCCGACGAAAGCGGTTTTCCGAAAAGGGCTTGAAGACACCAAGCAACATCAGTTCTCCGGCCGGAAGTAAAGTGCAGTATCACGTCCTAGGCAATGGCGCTCAGGACTAATAGTTACTCACTATCAAACTGTTTCAGGAAAGGAAGAAACTCAACAGTCATCCAATGTTCCCTTGAAAGCTATGATATTCGAGCAACTTACCACATTTTTCGGTAGACTATTTCAATTAGGTATTTCTCGGCTTGTAGAGAACTTGACTCGAATGTCCAGCCTTACAAGACTACGTTGCTGCCTTAAACTATATCCCCTAGTGCCACTTGAGGGGATGAATTAGAACATATCATCAAACTTAATTCCGGAGAGACCGTTCATGATCTTGCAGACTTTTGTGAATTCCCCCCTGACTCTCCTTCATGCCAGAGAGAACAGGTTAAAGTCCTTGAGTCTCTTCTCGTAGCTCTCACCTCTTTGTCCAACCATCTTCCTTGAAGCCAGCTGTCGCTTTCTTTCTAGACATTCGATGTCCTTCCCAACGTAGGATGCCCATGTCTGAACACAATATTCCAAATGAGGCCTAACTAAGGCTTTGTACAGAGGGACGAGAACTTCGGGTCTCCTACACGTAATCATGGAGTGTACATGAGAGAGCTCCCTTCGAGCTATGTTGGCTGCCCTCTGACATTGTTGAGAAGGTTTGAAGTCGTAGGGCATTATTACTCCCAGGTCCTTAACTTTTCTCTTTTAAGCTGAATTTCATTCTGTATGTCAAGTTCAGCTTGTGCTGTCAGAAGCTGACATTTAGCTAGGTTGAGCGGAAGATCCAACTTTCTGGACTACCGTATAACAGGCTGCAGGTCCTGATAAACCTTCGATTCAGCCACTTTGAAGTCGTCCGCGAACTTAAATTACGGAATGTTGATTTCCCGTTGACGAACATCCGGAATAGCAGTTGGCCTAGCACATAACCCTGAAGGACACCGCTAGTCATTTTGGCCGACACCGATAAGTGCACAGCAGACTTGACCTGGAAGGTGCGGTTAGTTATGAAGCAATTTAATCACTTTCATACTTTTCCATATAATTTCTAAGAGTTGCATTGTTTGGTCTGACCCATGATGACTCATCGAGTCAAAGGCTTTGCTAAAGTCGAGGTAACCGACCTCGACATGCTGTCCATCGTCTAAACGCCGTGTGACTTCATCGAGGAAAGCAAGCAGATTTGATAGACAAGACTTCCTCTTAATAAAGCCATATTTAGCTGGCGTTAGTAGCTCATGCCCTACGAGGTATGCAGTCATATGCTTACGTACAATTCTTTCTGAGCATTTCCATAGGACCGATGTCAGGCTTACTGGTCTGTAGTTTTCGGCCTTTAGCTTTGACCCAGATTTATGCAGAGCAACTACCGTCGCTCTTTTCCAATCTCTCGGTATGTTGCTATTATCTAGAGGTGCTTGAAACAGCTTTGACAGAGGCCCTTGGAGTATCTTCTCTAGAAGTTTACCAATAGCGGGATGGATGACATTCGGTTTCACTCTGCTGGTAGAGAAGCTGACCAACCTGGGATTCCACGAAACCCTGATAGCTTGGGTCTCAGACCATCTGTGCGATGGAATTTTTCAGGTTCGAGTGAACGAAGTTCTCTCAGGTAGGTTTGGAGCACCCAGTGAGATACCCCGGGGCTCTATCTTAGGCCCCAGACTGTTCACAATATTTGTGAATGATCTCCCTGTAGGCATACAATATAGTCTACTGATGTATGCAGACGATGTTAAG
>UZAN01041001.1:4355-18293 GCA_900618425.1 Echinostoma caproni
CCTATCCACAAGGTATCCGAACTTTCTGTTCTCTCCAACCGTTTTCGTAACATAGCGTTAACATCTTCTGTTCTTTAGTTGATTGAAGAAACTATCTTCAAACGCCTCCAACAGTCTATAAACATCCCCAATGATCCCTTGCACTTGTTCTACAAGCATAACAGATTAAACTTGGACTTAACCTCCACCCTTATTAATTTTTCCACCATGTCTTTAAATAACTCTGTTAATTCTGTTCGGTGTGCTTACGTTAACCAATCTTCAGCATTCGATTCAATTCATCGATCAAAGTTAGTACAGAGATTGTAATGGTTTGAATGCTTTAAGCAACTGTTAGTTTAACCATTCAACTGTTTTACGGATAGAGAACCAACCACTAGACTTGCAAAAACTTCATCTAAATCCTTAGTCAACGGCTCTAGAGTTCTTCAACGAGCTGTACCATCTTCATACTTATTTTACACTTTCATCTGTGATATTATTTGTGTTTCTTCTGCAAGTGCTTTACAATTTGCAGATGATGTTTTGCTGTGCTAACTTAGTTCTTATTCCGATCTAAGCTCCGTCACCGACATTATTATTCAAATTCATTTATTCTCCTCCCAATCTGGGATACAGTTAAACCTTCGCAAAGGTGTTGAATGCTTATTTAATTTTGCACGCTCCTCATACCCGATATACTCGACAGTGATAAATAACAATCATTTATCTAGGATGAACTTCTAAAAATATTGGTGTCAATAATAGATAGCAATCTTCGTTGGTCAACCTACTTCCACAAATGCTTGGTAAATCGCGGCATCCATCATTTCAACTTCGAGAACTCAGGCAGTTTCGCGCATCCTAGTCAGGTATTTCTATATTTGTAAATCAGTATGTTTCCTATAGTGGTCATGTAATGAGCACGAACGCACCACGGCTTAGCTTACAGGCAGCCAATTAAGAAACGGATTTTTCGACGATTCCTGTGGGTTCAAGTGACATCAATCGAGTGGGCTGCACGAAAGAGGGCAACCAAATGAACCATATCGTTGTCGATTGGCCAATGATTGTTGGATGCCGGTGATATTTATTTGCAGGATTTTCCGAATAGAATTAAGTGCACCCAAAACTCGTCCTTGTTCTACCTAATTTTGCGCTATTCAGTGGGTTTTCGTTCCCAATCCGAATTTGAGCTATTCGATTCCGATTCTTAATCCGAATACTACAGTTGCTCCATCTTACCCCATTGTTTCCCAGTCATCTTGCCTGGTTTAACTTTCAAAAAATTTCAAAAAAAAATTTCAAAAACTGACGCTGAGACCGTTCATATTCCTATAGAGGCTCCGAATTCCGATAAGTACCATCTCTAATAAACCCCTACCGAAATTCATCCATCTTGCATGACTACTCAAAATGAGGGGAACCAAGTAAATTTGGTCTTAAACTTGGACTGTGAAGTGTCCTTTGCTGTCTGTAAACATTTTCCCCGTTAAATATGTTCTCTGTGAAGTTTGGTATGTACAGATTTCAAACTGAAATATAAGCTTCAGTGTTTGCAAACGTTTTGCACAATACAGTAAAATACAATAAAATCGGTATGTTCTCTACCGACAGTTCCGTCGAAGATCTATACTAAATGTACCGGTCTAGAAAGGAGTCATTTGAATCATATTACCATTATATTATATATCCATAATATTATATTATGTATAATCAGGAGGAGATCGACATACTGTTTGGTTACTTCTCCAACATGAACGACTCCCGACTGATTCTTCATATTGCTCAGATTTTCACTTTGGATAGTCAGCGGTTAAGAAAAGCTTCCTGAATTATTCTGTCTCATCATCTCGCTTACCTTTATCGAGAATGCAATCTAGTGCCATTTCCGGTGAATTCTGACCAATTTAAACAGATACAAGTTAGAAGAAGGCAGATATATAGTGCACACACATTGTGCGTGTGCGGGTGTTAGGCTTCGTTCTACAGGAGCTATTGAAATGGATGGATGGGAAAAATCCACCGGCTTTCCACTGCCATAACAGGTGGTAATGAAAGGACTGCAAGTCTGCAAAACCAGGTATCCGTTTCTTATCCCACATCCACTCCTACTGCTGAAAAATAAAAAGACGAAAAGAGTTTTGTGTTACCCACCACTATGTACGTTTTGCGTCAAAAATGAAATATGACTCCCAATAAACGTGTCAATACTCAGAACACAACATGTGTAACACATTAAGCGGTCAACAGACCCTTTTTGAACTAGTTTCTTGACAGGTGAGGCAAAAAAGAGCATACCGAAAACCCGAAAATTGCGCTTTATCTGGAGAAATCAACCACATGCCATAGGTATCCGTAACGGCTAGTCAGCAGGATGGAGTAGCTATACGGAGTTGTTGTTGAAGAAAGGTGGATGCTGGTGTGAAAAGCAAATCCAGAGTAGTTTTTGATCGGAACCAAGCATCTTTCAGACTTCATTTTCAAGGACCCATCGGAGTTTAAGGCCTTGAAAAGGACAACGGATATGCACTAGCTTTAAGCAGAGCGAAACTCAAATCTAGTTCTTCCCGGGTTCACCTTTGACTGAAGGAAATGAGGATTAGGCGTGTAGTTGGAGTCGGAATGATGGCCAATTCGAATTGGTAATGGTTTTATTTGTCACTCCCATAGAGGTGGCTATGAAGAATAATGCAACGAATTTCGCTCAGGTAGATCGGAACAAACCACCATGCGTAGCGGCGTGCCAGCGTCTTGTCTCATCGGTCTCTTTCCTCATGCATTGGCCTACCCGGTTTCGGTTCATCCCAGACCAGTGGTAACGTGATCAGGCGGCTTAACGAACCGGCTTCTTATACACCAATTCACAGGATGAAGCTCTATCTGGGAGTAGGTATGGAATTCACACCGGGCTGCAAAATATTCTCACTATTGCAGAGTTTATACTCAACTATCTAGCCGGATTAATCCTCGCCATTGGGTTTCCCGGTAAGAAGCCGAGAATGATCTCCTTTGTCTTCATCTTACCGGACAGCCCAAAGCTGTAATTAACGCTCACAGTTCACTCACTCCCCAATCAACCACCACATACAGGTCTTATTAATCGAGTTTTGAATACCGGATAAAAATTTACCAGTCAAAATTACTGGTTCATCATTCACATAGTAGTTTCACATGGTTGGTTTATGCCAGTATTATCTCTTAAAGCAAGGATAAAAGAGGTCTCTAGTTGCAAGATAGGCCATACAGTAATGGATACTGTTCGTCCGGTCCCTTGTTAGATTGTGTCAGATCAAGACTTGTGAAATGGTAAAGTCCAGGAAACATTCAGCCACAGTGTTTCGGTTTGTGTAACCGAAATAAATGTTTTCAAATTCCCGGGTGAGGACGCAGGGAGAAATGAAAGGAATCGAGCACCTTCAGGCTGACACCAGAAGAACGCAGCCGATAGTCTGGATTTATTTACCAAACACCCCTTGCCATCCGAACTTGCACAACGGGCATCACCAAACTAATCTGAGCATTCAACAACGTTCATCCAGATTTACGATTCACTATGGAGTTAGTGAAATGTCTCTTAACGCCGTTCTGATGGGAATGATGGTGTTCATATCTGGAAGAGGATATTACATAAGCGAAAGTAGATAGTAAAATTTAGAGTATCAAGCTTGCATTAGCTCGTTCAATTTTTTCAGAGGCACCAGGAAATCTTGATGGTTTCGGGTGTGAGTTTCACTCCTTAGGAGATCACTAATTTCCCACGAGGCAATGCATTCAAATGCGATGGAAATGTTTGTGACTATTCGTTTAGTGTAACCCCATGACTGATTGTTGCCGGAAGATTTTGCACACACACACACACACAGGTACATATGTTTTCATCGAACACCGGTTCAGGTCATTCAGTAACCTATTGAGTCATCAACCTTTATGTGGATATGAAGTGAAAGTGAGCACGCCATTCAGAAGTGTTTTCCTCAGGCAAAACTTTGGATTGCTCCAGTTGGCCGATGAGATCGCTATGAAACACTGGACACATTAACTGTGAAAGTAGAAGGAATATTTACAACTCTAGTTATATCTTGGTAGAATTATGGACAAATTTAATACCAGCATCGCATTCACGCTAACCGTGACTTATTAGTTTTCATTATTTGTTTTCGAATGTAATATGTACCCGAAGGATACGGCGAGAATTTTCCGGAAATGAGTTGCACGATATTGTGCCGCCATGTTCTATAATCAAGTTCATATTGGGGAAAGGATGTATCAATTCATGTGTAAATGCTTAACGCAACATATTGACAAGAGATTTCTTCACGTAGAGTATCAAAAAAATTTCGTCAAAGCATCAAGACTGCTGTTGTTGCTGTTTTCTGTTGTCGTCGAAATGGTCAAACTGGGTAAAAAGCGGATGGTTACAAATATCCCATGATGTGGCCTTCTTCAGAGGTAAAATATTTATGACGTCTTTTCGTTGATAACAATATGCAGAAAGGTAGTAAACTGGCAAGAATCATCTCGTCCTTCATTTAACTCGTTCACTGTGCAACAAAACATTGGTGAGGATTATCAATTAAAGTATGTAAACAACCGGGATTTCTATTGGCAACAGACTGTCCAAATTTGCCTCATGCAGACTGTGAAACAACCAGCGGGAATTCCTTTCGTTTTACTGTCTACGTGAAACCACTGCACCTCATGACTAGCGAGGGGTTGAATGGGTGAATGGGGTGAATGAGCGAGCTGGTGAGTTATTTTTCGTTCTCTATTCTGTATCTCATGCTATTTACATGGCGCCGAAGATTGTGTCGGATCTAGGACACACAGGTGTATGGTTGAAAGGAATCTAACACTGAGCGACTAACCGTCCAAATCTTGCTACATATATCTCTCCACTAGCTCTGCCATCCCCTCCATTGCTGCTTGTTTTTCTATTTTGTTTTCAGCAATGTGATTAGTATGATAACCGAGGAGTTAGATGTTGCTGCTCTATCCAACATTTTATTGCATAACGCGTTACGCAATACTATATATATATATGTATGTATATATATACTATACTATACAAGTGAGCAAACACTATGACACATCTCCAATGTTTTTTTCGACGAGAAACCAAACTAAGCAGGCGGTGAGCAGGTTTCGTATAATAGACCAAGGTGATGCATGCAATCATTTTACCTGAGTCACAGAACTGTCATTTAGGAACTCAAAAAGAAAACAATTTAGCTTGGTAGTTAGTTATTTAACACTACAGATTGAAGCAGCACGAAATGGGGTTCATTATGATGATGCAATGATACAAGCTTTCTGATTTCTTTCTTCTAAAGAACCGCTGAATTGTTTAGTCGAATAAATATGACGAAGGACTTTATGTGCATCTCTAAAAATATAAAATTTCTTATGGTCATATGGTCAGATGCTACCCAACAGCTCACGTTCAGTGCATATATGGAACAAAATCCATCCGTTAATAACAGTTAATAGGCCCTGGATTTTGTTGAAACGATATTCATATTTGTTTGCTATGAGCACAAAAAACGTTGTGTTCACTGACGTTGTTTACTGTTACCCAGCGTGGCTAATAAAATTCATTTTGAGTTAACTGAGTAGATCACGTAAATGGCATGCATGTGTGTATGCGTGCGTGTTTATTTGTCAATGTAATTTTGGTGAACAGTTGTATTTTCGAATGATATAAATGGAATGCATTGATAAACGGCTAGTCAGAAAATATAAACTGGACAGTTTAATAACTGTATCGCTTGCGATTCACATAGGGTCTGTCTCGAATTCATAAGCAGGAGAGGGTAGTGATCACGTGATTATGCTGCGCCAACGAATGGTTACAAATTTAAACGGGAAGGCGCTTAAAGATTCAAACGTTTCACAACTATCGAGGATAGTGGAAGCGATTTGAGATCGGATTGCCTATGGTTTTTCACCCATCTAGCCATCAAACGAAGGCGTTGATGAGCATGAAGTTCTCTCCTGTCAAACGTTTTATATTGTATTATATAGTTCAAAGTCCCGATAGGTCTCTTTTTGAATTTGATGTTGGGACTTATTTTTTTCATGTGAAAGAATGACCTGGCACAACATTACTGGGTACGAATACATAACGGGGGGGGGAGGGAAGGACCGCGAAACGGGCCCTGCGCTTCTGAGAAATTTCGTACGGTCTTTCATAAATTACTCATTATAAAAACACTGGAAATCGGCTCTGGCATTGAGTTAAAATGAGAGTAGACGCATATAAATCATAACAACTATCACAGAATGATTGCAATGATTCTTCGAGGCTTGATCGTCTCAAATCCATTTATCGAGGTGCAAATGAGATATGCGTTACATAATCTTTATCCTAGCCTTTTGTTTCAATAAAGAATGAGGTGAAAACATCACAATATTCGTCCGAATTTCACGATCAAAATGCTTTTCTGTATTAAACAAATGTGCCAATTACTGTTAGTAGTGCCCCTTAAGGCTACCTGACTACAGACTATGAATTATGAAGTGATTGTCAAAATTAGGGCACGATTAAATTTGGAAATCAGTAACAATTGTTGTTACTAATCTTGCCAGAATTCAGCATCCAATGGGTAATACTGTTTCACACAGGCGAACTTGGGGCCAGCGAGGAAATGTTTCGAGGCTGCAGTTGGCCACGAGCATAGGGAAAGAGTGACCAACTACGGACCTTATTTGCATTCGATCGCCTGACTGATAGACCGGAAGTGAATCGGAGCGACAGGCACCGGGAGGAAATCGTTTGAAGCAGGTGACTGAATTAAACTGGTTCAGGTGCTCCGTTCAAAACAGATTAGCTAGATTTTGAAGCTCCTCACCATTAGATATTGTGCTGGTTTGTTTAAAATGCACATGCAAGAATTTAACAACAAAGTGGAACCGATGCTGATGCTATGCAATGTAAAAGGAATCAACTTCTTGATGAACACATATCACTTAGCATTGAATATACGCTGTCCCAGCATATTTGCTTTTTGGTCAGCTCGTTCATCAACAAAGTAACGATCGGTTCAATCTGCCAAATCCTCTTTTTTAATTTCCCGTCTGTTCGACTGTATTCGCTCTGTCTGAGGGTCTATTCACATCCATCCTGTGATTCATTTGGCATAGATTCTCTTTTGTGTACACATTTTTCATATTCTTTTGGCGATAATCAAGGGCATTGAAGGAAATGCATCGTCTTGTTGATCGGAACTAAATTGGAAATTAATTGCCTAGAGTAAAGGCCGATCTTTTTCATAGATACGGTGCAACTAATTAATTCTGTCTGCAGGGAGAAACTAATTGATTTTTGGTGTCAAAGTCATTCCTGGTGGCCGTACAGAATTGTTTAGTGTTGCTTTTCTTGTCTTCGTTGTAGCTGACTGTTATGCTGTTAATGGTGTTGGTTGGCGTGTTATTGCTATTGGTGGTGAAAGGTTGGTCGTCGGGTTGTTGAAGGACAGTTGCTAATAGTTGAACCAAACACGAGTTTGACTCGTGGATCACATCATGACCGAATTGCAACCATTAATTGAAGGAAATCGCACCAAATTAGTGATTGAAAAAATCGAAAGGATGAGGATTCTTCCTCAGCTGAGTAGGGGCTTGCTAACCACATTGGACTTGGCGGATAAAACGCTGTGGCGGAGTTGAGCTGACCGAAGAGGTCTCACGCAATACACTTTATTGTAATTCGCTTACGTGCAAGTGCTTCTGATGCCCATCAGCATACAATAAAAATAATATTTCTGAATGCAGTTTCACAAAACAATTTTGCGCTTTGGCTTAGGCTAATCTTATTTATGCATCCCATGAATGGTCATATTGATGGTGTCAATAATAATACTAAGGTGTTTACTTCCCTGATATCTGTTAAATATAGCCTATATCCAAGTAATGGACTGTCTCTAAACAAAAAATGCCAAGTATTCACGGATATTGTGAATATAAGTTGTGAAAAGGTACAGACATATGACTCCTTGACCTTGCAGATCTCAACCCCCCTTTGATCACCGCAGTCTAATCTACTTTTGATCAAATGAGGCCAGTTCCGTGATCACTGTGCACATAGTTGTTATCGAATAAGTCAATAACTGGAGAAAGAAAAATGCTGTTTTGGGTTTCATTCCCAGGTGAGTCGATGGATTCGTATCCCAAATAACACTAAACGACGTCCTATGTTTCACAGGATAACGTTCTGTTGGCTCTGTACATGATGAATTTTACACTTTAATATTTATACGGGTTCATTTTGGTCAAAAAAATTAAGATCGACACTAGTCGAACTTAGTCATATCGCGTTCGATCAATTACGCGGACTGGTAACTTCCCACGGAATACGCGTCGTTCACCTTCGTCGACGTCAGTGAAAACCAGTCGACCATTTACAATATTGCGTCCACACACAATACAAAGACAACATAAAAAGGGAGCATAAAGTGCGTAGTATAGATTGGCCGAACCGCACTGGCTGGATATTTTATGACACAAGACGCAAACCGCCGAGTTGATAACAGTTTCCCTTTGAATGCATCAATAATTCGTAAAAAAATGATCAGAATTAGCCTCGTCAGTTTCGAACGTGAGCACACACAGACAAGCATTGGAGGCGGTAACTATGTTTTGACAAATGCCCTGACAGAAAAGAAAGACTAAAATTTCACCTGTTTCAAAACGTGGCCTGTCTGTTCTCGCAGTTGGACCTTAGTGGCAGCTAGGCTTTGTGAAATTCGGTTTCTCTTTTCACGACACGGTAACTTTTGATTAGCGATTGAGAAGAAATTAATGCTCAGACAACTACAAACAATTCAAATTAGGCAGGTGAAACAGGTTTCATTTGTTCCATGATGATTATCAGACGACGATGGTGGTTCAGTCAAGTTACTCTAAAGTACAATGCCTGGAGCAGATGTTCCCTTATTTCACCAAATTGACAATAACCTAGCACAAATTGTATTCCAAAGTAGATAGTGGTTTGAAGAAAATTCGAGATGGTCCCCGGGGAATCGTGATGGAAAAATATTATTCGATGTATTTGGTTTCGTAACATCATTAATTATTTCTTATTTGGCTTTTTATTTATTGAAAATATTCATCCATGCGGTCAGGTTTCAAACTGAAAGCTGTGACGATCAAGGAGTTCGTATAGACCTATAGAAATGAGTTAGATAAATAACGGTTTCGGAATTTGAACTCATGACCGCTGGGTCACTGCAACGTTTCTGTGAACCAGATGACTATCTGAAAGATTATATTACGATTCAAAGTTCATGACAAAGCTTATATATATATGTATAGTTATCTTCATGGGAAAATCTGCACATGTGTCACATTGTATATGTTTGTCACGGTAAAAATCTCTTAATTGTACATTTCATCTCCATTATCCGGAAAAATGCAATGCCACAACTCAGGAATGAAAATTGAAGTTGGAAAATGGAAAAATGACTGATTTTGCAATCTTTGTTAGATAATCAATATTATTATCCTATATCTATCTCAGATGTAGCCACAGATGGGATGTGGATCTGAAATGCTTATTGAGATAGAAAAATGATGTGGGTTATGCACGAAGAATCAAACGGTTGAATTCACTGGATGGTACATTGTATTTCATATCTATTTTCACTCCTTGTATGTTCGAACTGATCAGCCTATGTCTAATTATGCTCTACTGTGGTCACTCAATGTATATGTATTCAATGCATAGTAAGAAATGATAAACTTTCGGCTATTGGAGACAGACCTGAAGTGTTTATAAGCAAAGATAATTTGTTCACAACTATACGGTCATGTTGTGCCAATTTAAGAGATAGCTTTTCGATGGGGTGAGAGGGTGAGCGCGCATTCAGATGAAAACTGATTATTGATGTGTGCAGATAGAATCATAACTTGAATTAGTCAAATGTTCAATAGTTCGGCCATCCATTTATTCAGGAAGGCACTCGCAATCAAATCCCTCCCTTCTCTGTAGCTCGTTAAACTTCTTTTGATCGTGAATCAACCCATTAATTCTAGCTGAAATCTGATAATATAACCGATATTCTTTGCAATGGGAGTTATGCACCAAATACCGGTTTTTACGTCATTTTTCCTCCATCAGGTGGGTATACCTTCTTCCAAATAATAATAATCTGCCATCTGATCGCATGAATTCTTGTCACACCATTGTCAGAACTTGATGTCGGCGCACAATGATAGTACAGTTTCTATGTCCAACACATCGCAAATAATTGTTGTACCGTTTCAAGTTATTTCATGAAAGCGCTGTGTTGAAATCCGATGTAGATTACAACCGTGAGACTGACTGGACCTACGCTGCTTCGAAATAAAAAAGAGACTGAAAGCAGAACAACACGAACGTAAGGAGAAACATGTTAAATCCAGTGAAACGAAACCTAAAACATGATGAATAATTTTCCATTCTAGATTTAAAATAGAATCTTATAGGCGAAACAAACTGCTTTTCGATAAATGCATCAGTTGTCCATTTACATTCATATAGATTGAGCGTTCAGTATTGTTATATGCAACACCTACTCGAAAGTGACCACCAAGTTGACGTAAGTCGAGTTTTCAGAATCGTTTATCGTATTCCACCGTTATCATCTAAATAAGCACACTTTATTGTTCTGTGCACGGCTGAAGCATTTGCAATATAACTGCTTGACCCCCCACTATGTAATCAGAAGAGTTTCGTCCAGACATTATCTCTACCATGGCCAGTCGCCAAGTGACTAACCGATTCGAGCGTGGTAACTGAAAGAACGTCGTAACCAAGAGGAAGCTCAATCAAATTGTGGATGCACGTAGCATCGCTTTGTGCATAGGGCAGTAAGATCCACCGCGCACAGGATCAAACAATATTAAATGCTCTACCTATATAAATCTAGTTGGCCAATTGATGAACTTATTGAAAAAGCTTGTTTTGCCCGTCGGATTTTATTTTCAAAGTCACAGTGTACGTTTTCCATATTCTATATTTGCACAAAGGTCTTGCAATGATACCGTCGTACACATCATTGTTATATCATACATTTGTCTATTCATTATTTTCCAAGTATCCATAATGTGGACGTTATGGATTCTTGAAAGTTTCAAACGTTTGTTCTAAGAATACGTGTCAAGCAGTAGCTTGATGAATTTAGATGAGAGTGTAATATAGTACGATATGGTATAGTTTTGCTCACGAAGCATCCTCGAGAACTTTAGTTCTACTTTTGGGAATTGAAATTCTTTGATTTCGAATGGCCAGAAGAACTCAGAGTTTTCAATTTTTTTCTGATTAACTCTTGAAGCCCGGCTGCTAAGTTGTTAGATGCACTCAAACATTTTGCAGAGACGAGCTGTTTTAAATCATTGCTGGATAGATAAAAACATTATGATGAACCGGTCAGTGACCATCCATTTAACACGAATGTATTCCACTTGTGAGGACCCGAGTTCGCGTTCATCACCCGGGTTAGTGGATTCACGCTACCCCCAATGAGGTTGAATGAGACCAAAAACGGATACTCCCAAGGTTTTTATGTTTCCTTTTTCATTTTGCGCTGCATACGACAAAGTTCATCGTATTCTGAGATCATTTGCAGCGATCATTTAGCTCCGTTTTTTTACCATAACAATGCACGTGAATCTTTCCATGCACAAGTTTTTGCATTTTTCATTTAATCATAGACATCTCTTTTCGAAATTTAGGACAGTCAGTATACAGAAAACCTGATCCACTTTGTTCACGATGGTTATCATTGAAAAACTATGTGCCTGCTGGAACAGACAAAAAAGCATCCGAAAACTCGGTCTAACTCACACATCAAGTCGTAAATGTGTTCATCGTTTCTACGATTCGTGTCTCCAAACTCTGGCGAATGTTCTAAAAACCAGATGTACCTCGAGCTAAGTTAATTAAAAGGTGCAGTGATTGTATGCAACTAACCAACCAGTCGGATTTTACCCACGTTTTCACCTCTCAAAGTCCACTCAGTTCCCAGAGTGACGCAAGATGTCAAAGAAGAGAGATCCAGATTTCTAAACTGAAGTTCATCGCGCTTTTTATCTAAAAGAAATATTACAAGCAAGAATGTTACGTTCAGTTCGAGCAAAACATTTGTTGGCTCCGACAGATCGCATTTTAATGCTTCAATGAATGAATATCGTTTTTAACTCTCAAGAGTCATAATTTGCTCCATCTGTATGAACTGTTTCAGTCATTCAAATATTTTGAAGAACCACCATCCCTGATAAGAATTGCCTCCATACAGTTTAGAACTGAATTTCGTGGTAATTTATTTACTAAATTCCGTACCATTTCATTTCACAATCCTCGGTTTGCTTTGCACGGTGACCAAACTGCATTTTCAACATCACTGAACAACCTGATTTTTATTGAAACAGTGGAAACGAAAGAAGGAAATAGCCACCTTGGAGATCGGAATGCAATTGAAATTCACCGATTGTTCAATGGCTCGCGGAGAGTTTACTTTTTGGAAGAACTATATAAGCATGGGTACGTTGGGTTACAAAGATCAAAGCATCTGGTCTGACTCGGTTTAAGCATAATTTCGGCAAGTACACAGGATAGTTGAGCGAACAGCCCGACGGTAGATATGCATTCTCTGTAGTTATGATTCTGAACAAATTAAATCGCTGTAAGGTGTCTTGTTTATTTTTGAACGTTGTGAGAAACTGCTAAGCCCAGCCTTCTGCGCACTCCAAATATACTAATCACAAATGTGGGTAGCACATCACAACAATATGTTGGAGTGATAGTGGCTTATGGATATGACTTGAAGGTAGAATACCAAAATGTCATACATACGGACGTATATGACCTAGTCGAATATCAACGTTTTTCCTGTTAGCAGTTTTTTTGAAAACTCACCAGTTATTGATGACTGTGAGATATTTTCGCCCATATCAATATTTTTAAATATCTCAGCACCTTATAATCGGTTTCAACCATATCTACAAACGGGTTTCAATGTGGATTGCTACATATACAAACTACTTCTATGAACTGTCAATGGAAAGTTAGATTTCTATTCCGTCCCTCAGCACTGACGTAAGCTAAAACCTAGTTGAATGGCCATCATTGGGATTAAATGAGGGATACTCTTATTCCTTCCTTTACCATTTCCACTTTGTTCAGATTGAAAATATATCAGAGTATACTGTTGATACAGTGATTCCCTAACTTTATTTTATCGGAAAGTCCCTCTGTGATTACTCTTTATCTGTGCACTATGCTCTGCTCCTTAACATATTTGTATTCATTTATGTTTCTTAGTTTCCAGTTTTACCTATACAAGCTGGAATCTCTCGGTTAATATTAATTCGGCAAAATCCCCGATAGTAATTCACAGTCATACGTGTGCGATGTCTTCATTGACTGCTTAGCAACGTCGGATTGCGTTTCGCATTATTTTCTTTGTTTGCAGTCACAATTTGTCGTTTAGTTACTTGAACAGAGGACTATTTCTCAATGGGGTTCCAGTTCACAAACATTGAAAGAAATATAGAAACGTTCTATTTCGCCTGTTCGCCGAGCTTGGCAATTTATTTAAAAATGTTTCATCATCAGCCGAGGTGACATCATCAGTACTTGTGAAGTGGCAGTCTTCTGCTTGTGTCCGTTCGTTTACATGTGTTCTCCACCGACCATTGCTGTCCCTTGTTCTCATTGTGTTCGACTGGGTTCGCCTTTAAACTGGTGCGTGGGAGCGAGGTTGGTAGGGGGGTGGTTGTCCATCCGTCCTGATTGCGGTTTCGGTCCGTTCTCAGGGCACACCGTGACCCTTTTTTGTTGCGTCATTTGATCCTTGAGTTGCATTGACATGTACACGTGATCCAGTTCAATGTGCCTGTTGATTGAGTTGACTGAGGGGTGTCAAGCTTCGAGAAATTCTCTGGCGTGAATTGACCGGGCTTGGTCGATAATTTTCACTG